>PYST01000138.1:56268-76409 GCA_003049485.1 Ophioceras dolichostomum
AGTCATATGTCCCGTCAATCGAATAGGACAGAAAGGGTGTGCAGCCCCGACCCGACGACTAGGTCACAAATTCAAAGACTCTTGTAGTACTTGAGACACTTTCGCGGATCGCGCAGAAGTTCCTGTCTCTTGAGTTTGCTGACTTGAGTCCTTGCTTGTATTTCTTGATTAGGTTTCCAATATTTAGTACGATGGCTTCCGATTCCTTCCTGGCATCCTCTTACCCCTGTGCACTGTGCGATTCGAGGGTGGCCAGCTAATGACGTAATCACAAGGTTGCACCCCGGAATGCCGATCCCGCCGTGCCTCCGGGAAGGGATTGATAGGTGAGAGATCATCGGGAGGCGGACGAGGCGGACGGTCCCGTGTCTCCCACCCGAAAATGATTGATTCCTCATCGAGAAGCCGGAATCTCGGCCCCGTACCCTTCGTGTCCCTACGTCCTAGGTACTTCCTTGTCTCCAATGATAATAAGGCCTGAGCCAGGGAGACTTGCAAGAGAGGAAGTGGTGCGGATTTCATGTCTTTCGTCATCAGCTGGTGGTGCCCCAGACGTCCAAGCCCCCTGCCGCGCGTCCCTCCGTTCCACGAGAGGCCTCAACCGGTTGGGGTTGGCAGAGCTGCCAAGACCGTCGGAAAATAGACGCCAAGAGGCTACCTCGATATACTACGTAGTGGACGACAGCGGGCTTGAGGCTTGAGGTTGTGGACGGCGCCAGATGCCTCATTCCATCTTGTGATACGGGATTCAGTGGGCGTGAGATGTCCAAACCCTACCTAGTCTCGGCGGCAAGCCCGGCGAGTTACAGTTGACTTTCGGCGGTGGCGGCGGCAGAAAGGACTGGTCCTACAACAAGGGCGGCGGGCGACGGGGATACCCGCGGCTATTTCCCCGCCACAGCGCATCGCCAGTCATCAGCAGATTCTGTCGCTTGACATGTTTCAGGAGGACATCGGGCGGTGATTGGAATCCAATAAGTCCGCCAGTGAACTCGTCGCCAGCTCGTCCGTGTCGTGTCTTTTCGTCGTGAGTGGGAAAGGTGCTAAAAAGGTTAAGTTTTCTGGAAGACGCGGACGTGGGGAGGGGACGGTGAGAAGCTGGGTATTTCCCCGTTCGGGAGGAAAACTGCGCCGCTGACCGCATTGATCAATCATCAGTTTCGACATCGTGTGGCCAATCGGTGTTGCATTGCAGGGGACATGGGATACGGAGTCCTGGACACGCGGCACCATCATACGCTCAGAAGGAACCGTTTCTTGGGTTCCTCTTTGACAGGAAAGATCGGGGCGCTAAGATGGGATCAAAGACAGCAGGAAAACAGGAAGGAAATGTGGTGAAGTCGAGGAGATCTCAGGTCTAGCGGTCTGGAACCGACGACTACGCTGTGCCTGAATTCCCCTGCCCCCGATTCTCGTGAATACTGATGAACTGGCGAGTGGTAAGGAGCAGAGGAGAAGAGAGGAAACACTCCCGTGCATTACGGCATATTGGTGGGGCGCTGGGTACATCCTTCTCGCACTGGAGAATTCAAAACCAACGGTTCAGGGCTATCGTCCGATCTCTTTCGTCTCGACGATCTCGTCTCTGAGTCAAAATGCGAAATACATGCTAGTGGCATGCAGCATTGTGGTAAGGACGGCCGTTAGTGCGGAATAGATCAGTCCTTTCTCAACGGCTTTGCTGCGCCTTGTGTTTCCAGATCCTTTTTGTAAGGCATCCCTCTGGCATCCCCATCCCGTCAGCGGCGGCTGGCGGGAATGTAACTCTCCCAGTACTCCCCTTCTTGGAATCCATAATAATCCAAGCCCTGCCTGCCTGCCTCTGACGGTGTCTATTCGGAGAACCTCAGCATAACGGGGCGGGGAGGCTCGTGTGTTGCCCCATATGCCGATAGAAATCACCGAGCCGGGAAAACATTTTCATGTTCCTTTCCTCGTATTCGCTTGGAGAGGCGGAGAGAGGCGAGAGCGGTACGCGTGCTCCTCAAAAACGGGCTTAGAGGAAAACGAAAGAGAGCGACAATGCCCAGGGAACGAGAGAGAAAGGAGAGAGGAGAAGACAAAAAAGACAAAACCAGCCACCGCCCCCTGTTCAACAAACAACACATCTAAGATGAAGATGTGAGGCAATGTGAGGCAAAGAGGCGTACCGGAGCCGAAAAAGAAAAGTGAACGGGTCACAAAGGTGACGAAAAGGGAAAGTGACCAAGCAACTTAGCAAGACCAAGCATCTGGGCTGCAGGTGGTCGGTCATCATCCTCAGTCAGCCATCAGCCAGCCAGGCCCAGGGCCCAGGTCTATGTGATGTCACTTGCAGCTTCTTTGCTTGCTTGCGTAACCGGTAGCTTGGTTCCGCGCCAAGCAGTTAGCCACCTCACCATAGTGACCTACCACACGCACAGACGTGCACTTCTTTCATCCCCCCAAGACCTTGACCCCAAGACCAGTTTCCCTCCAACCACTCCAACAAGTCCAGCCGACTGCATGACCAAGTGGTGAAGTCATGGGTGAATTAGCGTGCGATTTCATGCGCTTTGCGAGCCGAGACGCCAGCAGATATAGGATAGTGAATGTCTCGGCTAGCCAGCTGTCCAGAAGCTGTCCAAGCATGCTTTGCCTTGCCTTGCCTCGCATGCATGCATGTACGCATGCGTGCAGAAGAAGATGGATGTGTGTGGCCGGGAATTCGCGCAAGCTAACGGGATATCATGCCTCTTACTAACTACCTTAACCTTCCCACCTAAGGTACCTACCCAGTAAGTACCATGGAGGCACGCACGAGGGAAAGTTGTAGGATGTAGGGTACTTTGTTGGAAGGCTCACGAGCTTGCTTGGTCGCATCCGGAGAGCGGCAACGACAACAGTAGTCCGGACGAACAGTCTGTTGGTCGGTCCACAACCTGACTGACTGACCCGATGAGTTTGGGGGATGGATTACATGTACATGCCTCAAAAACGTGGGCCGCCGCTATTCCCAGCCTGGCAGAGAGGCACTGAGACAGGCTGGCAAGGAAACCAAGAAGCGCACGACGACGACGACAAAGCCCACAGAGATACGGTCGCTTTCCCGCTCGTGATCCGTTGGCGGCAGGTGTGTGTTTGTTTAGTCTGTACATGTGTCCCACACTATGAGGATGATGGGGTTGGGTTTGGTACCTTCCTGTAGCTTGTTGACGGACGTCTTTGTTGCGAGACGTCCGGACATCTCTCTTTGGTGTGAAGGTAGTGTGCGGGCCAGACCTCCCTCAAGTGTTCTGTACCCGAACGCGGAGCATCGGCCGCAAGAAACATGGAGCCCTCTCTTTTTGTCTCGTTTTCCAATCGTTCCGTGCCGGTCTCGTCTCCATAGTCGTTGTGACATAAGACACATAAGACGCTGGGCAGTTCTCGGGAAGACCGGGACAGCTTTGACGTGTGCAAGTTTGAAGGGTGCTACAACCTCCTACAAAACCGGTCGGTTTCCCTTCACTCCTCCTCTTTTGGGGTGAGCTTTGCGCTGGGCCGCTTTGGCTGTGCTGTGAAAGCTGCGACCCTTTTTTGTGTGTGGTTGTTACTTTATGACCCAGCTCCCCCAAGTAACAAAATCCGCCAAGTTTCGGACGCCGGATGCTTCGGCGTGAGTGTTGTCACAGGAGTAGTCGTTGCTAACAACTTTATTTTTATTTTATCTTTATCTTATTGGGTTGTATGTCCGTGGGATTCATGTTTGTTCGAGCGATTTTTTACTTTTCCCCAGGTTGTCCATCTTCTTTTTCTTCTTCCTCTCAGTTGTTCCTTCCCGTCCGCCAGCTAACCTAGAACTTCGCTGCTTCCTGAAAATCGCAGTTTCTCTTCGGTCTGGCCTCTCCTTTCCTCCTTCTTTCACTAACCAGACCCCAGCTCTTCCTTGAGCCGGGGTGACGACTCTATAAATCGCATCTTTCTCTTTGTCGTCCGACTTTCGGTTTGCACGGCACCCTGCGCATGCAAGACGCAGACGGCTGCTCCCCTCTCGCCCCACGTTCCGCCGTCTTCCGTACTGCGCACGACCAACACCTCTGGCTGTCTCGGCTGCTCAGCTGAGCTTCGACGCCAGCAGCAGAGGAACGGACGGAAGAACGGACTCGTTTGTTTGCTTGCTGCGAGCGAGTTGCGATTGGAACTGTCGTGAACTGCAGTAACTGAGCCGCTCAACGCTTTCGATTTCTAAGAGGTGGGCAGGAGAAAGAGGGGAAGGGAGCGTGGCCTTTCTATAGGGACCCACGGGTGAGTGTGGGAGGGAGCGTGAGAGAGGGAAAGGCAGCGACAGGGAGCCCAAAGAACGCGTATCGCAATCAAAAGCGCAGACTCAATGGCTCGCAATCGTGGTGGGTTTCAGCGCTCCTTCATCATTATGGCTTTCTGGTTCCTAGCGTTCCAGCTTCCCCTCCCCACAGCCCAATTACAAGCGCCGGGCTGTCTGTCGCTTGAAGTCACTGGGATTCGCCAGCCGGGTTTCCAGCTGCCACACTTCCAATTTTACAGTGCAGACTGAACTTCGATGCCCTTTCCCCCTTTCCATTACCGGCACTGGGCTTCTAGACTTGCCACCACCGCCAACCCTTTCATCGCCTATCCCTTTCCGTATGCTGCACAAGACCTCCGCATTCCCCATTCGAGCCTCCCTCTACCTTCCGCCTAAACTTTGAATTTCATTTTCAACGACTGCCTATGTTGCCTCGTTGTCCTGCCTTGCACGTTACAAGGATCGGCGAGGACCAAAGATTACTGACGCAGTCCTTGGCGCCTTCAAGTACTTTCGTTCGTGTCCCAGTTCTCTGGTGCTCACCGGGAATCTAGGACACCGACACCCACATCATCACCCGACTCCGGGACGCCGTCAGGTCCAGCCCAGAAACCGGATTCTGGCATCCCCCCATTGCAGACATCGATAGGGCACCCTTCCGACCCAATTTCGGCGACCTTCTCGCCCGCGCCATCGTCGCCAGCCCGGGCCGAATTCACCCCTTCTCCCTTGTCTACGAATAATTCGCCTGTGGGAGGTAGCCCGCCGCCACGAACCCGACAGCGAAGCAGTTCCAGGCCACTGTCTATGGTGCAGTCGTACCACCCGCCTGTCATGGACGTCAACGAAGACACCATCCCGGAGCTGCAGCCCATTTTCACCTTTCTCAACAACCATGCCAACAAGCTGTATCAGGAGGGCTATTTTCTAAAGCTAGACGACCAGAACTCTCGTACGTCTTCCTTGTAGTTGGCGATGTCCACCTGCTGGTGGTCATCTCAACCCCGCATGCGCCGTTTCTTGGCTGACGCGCTGACTGCTTGCACAGAGGGTCGACCGAATGCGGACCGAACGTGGACAGAATGCTTCGCCCAACTCGTGGGAACGGTACTGTCACTATGGGACGCCGCCGAGCTAGATCAGGCCGGCGAGCATGGCGAAGTCCTGCCGAAGTTCATCAATCTGACCGACGCTTCGATCAAGATGGTGCGCAGCTCTTTCGATACTCTTCCCCAGTTCACGGCGCGTTGGGATTTAGGGGGGTGGTGAATGTGTTTATTGACAAGTCAACAATCTGGCTGTGCAGATCGAGTCGTTGCCCACGAAATCGAACGACGAGCAAGCGCTCCAGAACATCCTCAGCATATCGACAGCCGGTCGTAACCGCTACCTGCTGCATTTCAACTCGCATCATTCGCTGATCCAGTGGACGGCCGGCATCCGGCTGGCCATGTTCGAACACTCGACTCTGCAGGAGGCTTACACGGGCGCACTCATCGCCGGCAAGGGCAAGTCCCTGAACAACATCAACCTCATCATGGATAGAGCCAAGACGACTCGCGAGGAGTGGGTTAGGGTTCGGTTCGGCGCCGGCGTGCCATGGAGGAGGTGCTGGTGTGTCATTTCGCCACCGGACGAGAAGGAGTACCAGAAGCAGCAGAAAGAACTCAAGAAGCGCTCCCCATACGACCGCTCGCACGCGCCCACATTGAAAGGCGACATCAAGTTCTACGACTCCAAGAAGGAGGGCAAGAAGCAAAAGAAGGCCAAGCCAATCGCATCGATAGCGGACGCATACTCCGCCTACGCCATCTACCCTCAGGCCAAGTCCCTGATCGACGCCTCAACACTCATCAAGATCGAGGGCAACATCACGATCCACTCTGACCCGCCCTCGTCGACGGAGGGCTTCGTTTTCATCATGCCAGAGACCCACCCGGCCGTGACCGGTTTCGAAATGCTGCTGCGGTTTCTGTTCCCAACCTGGGACACCTTCGGCCTCTACGGCCGCCCCGGCCGCCTCGTTGCTAGCGTCCTCGACCCTCGATCGCTGATGTTCGGCATGCCTAAACACAAGAAATATGGTTACTTGGAGATTTTGGATGTTACGAGCTCGATCTTGTCGGAGGGAAGCTCGACGTGGTCTGAGCGGGAGTGGAGGCGACGCTTGAAGGAGCTGACGAGCGCGAGGATGACTGCGATGGATGAGGAACCGCGCACACACAGCAGGACCGCGAGCCGACGGAGCGCCAGGCTGAGCATAGGTCCCGCCACCACCCAGGCGAGGCCCCGTGTCAACTTCGCAGATGACTCGGCGTCGGTCCGCTCCTCCCGGTCCATGACCCAGATGGGGGGGCCTGCCCTCCGCACCGATTCCGCGCCGCCGGTAAACAGGCAGCGCTCACCACCCCCGAACGGCCACGCCCGGAACTCGTCCGATAATGGCATCGACGGTGCGATGCCGTTCCGTGGCCATGTTGGATTCGAGGGAGACGCGGCCCGGTCGCAGTCGCCCGCAAGGGGGCCCACGCCTCAGGCCAGGGGGTTTGTCAATGATCTCGCCTCCACACCGGAGCGGGTCAGCTCAGAGGACGAGCACTCACCAAACCACCCCCCACCTCGAGATTTTGGTAACATGGAGAGGATGCAGACTCCGGAGCCCGTTCACGCGCCGCCTGCGTTTTCACATGCGCCTTCGTCACGCCCAGCAGGGAAGCCGTACCATTCGCCGGAGCTCCGCAGGGCTAACAGCCGGCTGTCGAACACCACCCTGGACCAGCTCGCTAAGGCCGGCGGCGTGCCGATGGGGTACTACCCAGATGATCATACGAGAGCGAGCAGCGACGAAAGCTCGGGGTCGCGGCCTAACCAGGGCGACCCCAGAAGTCAAGCGGTACATGCAAACGCCAGCCCTATGGGGAGTTCGCCAGCTAATGGTAGTGGTTATCGTGAAGCAATGAACTCCCCGAACCACCCCCCGGGCCCCAATAGTCCGCCTGGCATGGGCCCGGGTCCGAGGCCGGCCAGATCCCCGCTCAACCAGGCGTATCTGCCCCCGGGGCCAGGCGGTTTCAACACTGCGATGGACTCACCGTACCAGCAACAACAGCAGCCCTACGCGCGCCAGCCTAGCCCCTACCGCCAGCCGCAAAACCTCCCTCCGCAGGGTCCGCCCCCAGGAGGGCCACTGCCCCCAGGCCCGCCCGGCGCGAGGCAAGGTCCTGGTCCTCAGGGTCCACCTTTCCCCGGGATGCAGTCTATGCCTGTAAAGAAGCCCCTTCCCCAAGGCCAAATGTCGGATCCGGCCTCTCAGCCGGAGTCTAGCGCCGGTAGCATGACAGACTATAAACTGGACAACGATGGGCTTGCGCAGGTCCGGCCTCCGCCGCATCGGGCCGCGCAACGTCAGGACACTCAGCGGAGTGAGTCCAGCAGCAATTACGACGATGCCTCGTCTACTGCGAGTCCAGACTACGCTAGTACCAGATCGGACGACACGCAAGAATCCGTCGACAGGCCGCGTGCGGGTGTGCTGAAGACTGTTGGAACCGAGGCCCAGAGCAACTCGAGGCAGGACGATGCCAAGTCGGATTACGGAATCCCCGAAATCAACTTCGGTCCGACGATTAACTACGCATCTGCCCGCGCCAAGACCCCAACTCCGCTTGTTGACGGCGAAGGCTTCCCTCCTAGCCCGGCCAAGACTCCCACTGCCACCTCCCATCTCCGGACAGAGTCGGACGACACTCTCCGGCGCGTGGCATGGTCGCCGGGTGGAGGCGGAGCGGCCGCCAACACTTCCGAGCGTCCGGGCGCGTTGACGCCAGAGCAATTTGTCCAGCAGCGCGCCGCGGCGGCACCGCTCTACTCGCATGCACGCAGCCCATCTGGTAACACGTTGGCAAGCATACGTGCGACGACGCCGACGCCACCTCTCAAACGAACTTCTAGCCATGATATGCTCAGCGCAAAAGGCGGCCACCACTCGCGCTCCAACTCGGCGGACCTGCTTGGTTCGCGTCCGTCCTCGCAAGGCACTACGTCCGCGCTTGGCATGGGCGGCTTGACTGGTTCCGGCGACGTGTCTTCGCACCTGTCGGCCCGCGAGCAGGAGCATGTGGCGCGTGTCACCGGCGGTCCTCTCATCGCTATGGCCGGCAACCGCAGCGGCGGTGGCCCCCAGAGCGCCGGTCTGGTCGGGGCTATCGAGGCGCGCGAGCGCGAGAAGCAGCAGATCAAGCAGGGCGTCAGCTCCGCGCTGGTCCAGACTGCTATCAACCAACGCCAGCAGATGCAAGAGCGGGAGTACAGGCAGCAGCAGCAGCAGCAGCAGCAGCAGATGCAGGGACAGCAGATGCAGGGACAACAAATACAGGGACAGTTCATGCCGCAGCAGCAGCAGCCGCAGCCCATGTACGGTATGGGGCCGCCCTCCGGCGCACCCTCGATGTACGGTGGCAGCACTAGCCCGGGTATGCGCGGGCCTAACTCGCCAATGCCGTCGCCGATGGGCCCGCCGATGGGCTCACCTATGGGTCCGCCAATGGGCTCGCCTATGGGTCCGCCAATGGGCTCGCCTATGGGCCCGCCGATGATGGGAGGGCCCATGGGCCCTCCCGCCGGCGCCGGGAGGGGTGGATACATGCCGGGACCAGGCTACGGTCCTCCCCAGCAGCGGCCGCCTCCCTCGATGCACGGCGGGTCCAACTACGGCCCAGTCAGTGGCGCGCCTCACCCCGGAGGCCCGGCGTATGCCCAAGGCGGCGGTTTCTCCCGGCCTTGGCCTCGGCAGGGCGGCGGTCCGGGCGGTCCGGGCGGGCCGCCGCCGCCGCCGCATATGATGCAGCAGCAGCCGCAATTTGTCCCAGGACCCGGGGGCTTCATCCCTCCTCCCCAGGGCCAGCGCTCTCCAGGATACGGAGGCCCCATGCCCGGCACACCCGGCACACCCGGCACACCTGGCAACCCCATGGCGCGGGGCGGGATGATGTCTCCTCCACAACAACAGCAGCAGCAGATGCAACAACAGCAGCAGTATCAGGGTCAAGCGTTCTAGAGGAGGGTTTCGAGCCTTGGACGGGTCGCGTCGATGAAGCTCCGGAGACAGTCTGCGAGTTACCTGGAGTGGGTGAACGAGCGGGCGGGGGCGGCTTGAAAGGATTGAAGTTAGGTTAGATCGAGAGAAGGGAGATGGAAATGTTTTGCCTTGGCCGTGGCGTCTCGCCTCTTTTCACTTTGTGTTTTTATTTACTTGCTTTCCGGGCTCGTGGACACGTTCTTCTGTGCCTCATGCTTCCTTTTGCCTTCGCTTCCTGTTTCTTATTTTTTTGTTCATTGGTTGCTGGGTTTCAGGACCACGTGGGATGAATGGATGGGATGGATGGATGGGAATAGGACCACAGAATCAACGAAACAACTGTGCAACAAAAAAAGGGGGGTGGGGACTCTTAGACGTATGGAGGTGGCTAGCATCACGATCACGATCAAGCACCACAAAGCGACGCCTTTTCTCTTCTCCACCTCTTTCTCTACTTCGTTTTCCATTCCGGGGAGGGGGTTATCATTGCATTTTTGTCTCTCGCGTTCGTACAATTGGATTGCATCGCCTGCTCTCTCTGGCTCTGGAGGCGGGTCTGGCTAGCACTGGCTTTTTCTCGAGTAAAGGGGACTGATGTTTCATCACCCATCACGACCTTGCTGGACGGAGTATGCTTGAACAAAGGGTATTGCATTGCGCTTTTTGCTACTAGGTACTAGGTAGCTACTTAGCTACTACTATCTAGCGTACTCCACATATAGAGCAAGAACTTGCAACGCATATTTGCTTGGAAGAACCAGACTTATGATGAAGTGTTTGAAACGGACCCTGTTTAGCAAATTGAGTACAGCGGACACGAGAGAAGACCGGTTCTCCTTCGGGGTGAGACAAGGTGACCACCAACATTCAAGGTGCTGACTAGGGACAGATCGAGGGAGAGACAAGACGAATAGGCCAGCTGGCCCTGACCAGCGCTGTAAGCCCCTTTAGCTTGAGGAACGGTTCGTCTCAATTCCTGCTGACCACTTCTGGCCACCTGGTGCGCTGGACATCATCTTGGTGCACCGAAGTGTGAAACCCTCAAAACTCAACAACTCAACAAAAAGCCGAACAGGAATGTGGAAAGAGAGACGAGGAAAATAAAGATAAAAAATTGATAAAATAAAAAATTGCAACCAAGGATTCCATTTCCGTCCTCCAAGAACCCGGAAACTCGTCAAGACTCAGGAGAGGCAGATCGGAGATTCCCAGTTTCCCCACCACTTACATGCTTGCATGGGATGGGATTTCCGGTCACCGTATCCGTACTGTGCCGACGTCACGATACAGCGCAGCCCGCAGCCAAGTCCAACCTGCATCACCCTTGCAGCGATATCTAGCGAAGGGGAGGGCCCCTCTTGTGTTTTTTATTTGTCCTGCATGCATTCTAAGCTTATCTTTGCCACCTTCGGACTCCGATAACCGCAACGTGCACTTACAACGCATATCACCACCGTCCCATTAGCTGGAACCTACCAACAGCAACACCAGACCCGACTCAGCTCAGCAGCAAGCCCGCCAGCGCGACGTCCGTACCTAGATATCGACCGAAGCAGGAGCGCCAACAAACAGCAGCAGGCAGCAAAGCAGAAAGAAAATCAAGTGTCCGCAGGCGCGTATAATCGTTGGTTGGTTTCGCATCATTGATAACATTGTTTGTTGGTTGGAATGCGGAAAATTCCCCTGCGTCCTCTCCTCGCAGCAGCAGCACGACGACCGACGGCGGCTTCCGGGCCTCCTCCTTCTTCATGTGGGCCGCCGGCGGTGATAACCGCGGAACGAGTGGCGGCAACGGCGGCGGACGCGGACGCGACGAAAGGGCCTGCTTCACGGTCACGAAGCGGGCTACGAGGTAGGGGCAGGCAGGAGCTGCTGTTATCCGGTGGGGGGTGCCGTCGTGGCCGCGGCGCCGGCGCCGGCGTCATCGCTAGCACCGAGCGGTCGTTCTCGTCGTCGCCATTGTCGTCATCCCCGTCAGCCGCCGCTGCGTCATCCTCCTCCTTCTCGTCATCAGCAACGGTGGCCGACAACGATAACGGTGGAGGAGGAGAATACTCTTCTCGCAACCCCGAGCCGCCACAACAACAACCGCCATTACCACCAGGTTCACCCCCAATAACAAAAAAGACCCGTTCTTCGGCGGCGGACAACAACAACAAGCCCAAGCCAAAGCCGAACCTCCCCTTTCGCTTCGAGACCGGCCTCGCCCTCTTCTCGAAGCGCACCCCGCGCCCCTTCCCCCCGCCCTTCACGTCGCCGCCCTCGGGCTCGTTCTCCGACGCGCTCAGCACGCACGACCGCAGCCGCGACAGGCGCTCGTCGACGGGCTACGTGAACGGCCACCTCATAAGGGGGTACACGAACGGCGACGACGCCGTGTACGCGAGCGAGTACTTTATTTGCGCCAACGACGGCGTGGGCGCGTGGTCGACGAGGCCGAGGGGCCACTCGGGACTGTGGGCGAGGTTGATATTGCATTTTTGGGCGAGGGCTGTTTGTGAGGAGCTTGCTTCTGCTGGTGCTGGTGCTGGCGCTGCTGCTTCCCCTGCTGGTGCTGCTGCTTCCCCTGCTGGCACGGGTGCGGATGCGGGTGCAGGCGCTGCTGGTTCAGGTGGCGCGGAGGTGGTGGAAGGGAGGGGGAGAGAGGAGGAGGAGGAAAGGGAGAACGAGATGACGAAGGGGAGCGGTTGTAACGAGTACAAGCCTGATCCGGTCGCGTGTCTGCAGAGGGCGTTCGAGGAGACCATCGCGGCGACGAGTCCTCCTAACGATTGGCAGGGCACCACGACGGCCGCCGGGGCGCAGATCCACTTCCGGGCTGCCAGCAGCAGTGACAGCGTGGACGACGGCAGCACCGCCACTGGCGGAACCAGCAACTCAAACTCAAACTCACCGGGAACAGCGGCGGCGGCACCCGGAGAACCAGCTCCAGCAGCAGCAGCAGCAGCAGCTCCAGCTCCGGAAGCGGCGGCGGTGCCCATCCTCTACGTGACCAACCTGGGCGACTCGCAGGTGATGGTGGTGCGGCCCAGCACGGGCGAGCTCGTGTTCAAGACGAAGGAGCAGTGGCACTGGTTCGACTGCCCGCGGCAGCTAGGCACCAACAGCCCGGACACGCCGCGGATGGACGCCGTGCTGGACGTGGTGGAGATACGCGAGGGCGACGTCGTGCTCGCCATGTCGGACGGGGTTATTGATAACTTGTGGCCGCATGAGATCGTGGAGAGGGTGTGCGAGTCGGTGAGGCGGTTGGAGATGGAGAGGAGCGCTGCTGCAACGACAAATACAACGAACGCCGTCACAGATGGTGATGGTGATGGTGGTGGTGACGGCGGCTTCGACGGTGACGGTGGGAGCGGGATGATGTACGTCGTCGCGCAGGAGCTGGTCGAGGCTGCGAGGGTCGTGGCTGTGGATCCGTTCGCGGAGAGCCCGTTTATGGAGCATGCTATCGAGGAGGGGCTGCCGAGTGAAGGAGGTGAGTTTACTTTTTTTCTTCCCTCTCTCCCCTTTCTAACCCTCACTCAACCCCTATTTAGGGAATGGGGGAGGGGAGAGCTATCGTCGTCGATGAGTTTGCCGCTAACGGAGACGTGGTCATCATCATCATCACCATAGGTAAACTCGACGATATCAGCGTCGTTGCCGCCCTTTGCCGCCGGGCTGATAGGTAGTCAGTCTGCCTGGGTGCTTGGATACCCCACCCACCCACCACCCCGTCCACAACACAACCGACAGACAAAAAGCGCTCGAGACATGGCTTTCTTCTTTCCCTCTTCCTATCTTCCTTTACTTCTCCACGGGACCTAATCGGCTATAAAAGGCGTCTTGGGCGTATTTGGTAACAGGCAGTTTCTCGTTTTCCTCTCTCTCTCTTGCTTTCTCTCTTAGACGGATGGACGGCTACTACGGACGGGATGTAATACAGTCGGGGGCGGCGCTCACTGCCCAGGCATGGAATCATTGATATAGGGTTTTAGCGTCATAAATTGGTGTGGATTTTCTCTCGGCGTTCTCCTTTCCCCCAGTTCTTCACGATCTATATACCTTGTCTATCACAGCTTGATCTTAATATGAACGAACGGACGGACGGGCTTGTTTGATAATGTGTTTGGGATGTAGACTTAAATGCGCTGAATGCCATCTACGTGGGCTCATGCTTATGCCCAGTCTTATGACGAATAGTGTGCCTTCTGCGCGCTAGATGCGCGGTACGCAGTGCCGCGTTTCCCCGGGAATGAGCATGTCGATGACGAGACGTTCATGAAGCCCCCCGCCTCCATCACCTCACTTAAGTGGCAACATGAGATCAGAATGGGAACATGGTTGACGAGAGTGTCTTGCAGCGTCTGTTGGTAGGTGAGACACAAGGGCGAACGAACATCGGGAAATATGAGCCATCAAATGCGCTCGCACATTCGTTCTGCAACGAAACTAATTGCTTGTTCTCCCTTCCTTACCATACCTGCCTGCTATAAAAAGGGAAGGGGAAAAAAGCCGAAAACTAAATCACAAAACAAGACATACCCCTGAAGCTTTCAAGGAGTGCGAGAGAGAGGCAGATAGGAAGGAGGTGAGTAGGTAGGAAGTAAAAAGGCGTGAACCCCTCCCTCTTTTTTTGTATGATACAGCGAAAACAAAACACACATGGTTCCCTCCTCCATCAGATGACTACCTTAGTTAGGTAGACTTTCAAAACGCCAACGCAGGAAGTCAAGGAAAAACGAACCAGATAACACGGTAACAAGACAGAAGGCAACAAACATGGAATAGCCTTGGCCTCTAGATATCTCTCTCTCTCCGGCGCTTAGCGGTCACCGAACACATGAAAATATGCTTTTGAGGCCTAGGCGCACAAGCAGCACAGGGCTAACCTTTGCCTAGGCGAGGCGAGGAGAGGCGAGGCAAGGTAACATCAAGGCATAGGAGTCGGAGGCGTCGTGAGCAGACTCTTCAGCCTACTCGCCAAAATGCTCATCTCCATCGCGAGGTCCATCCCCATCGCCCTCGGATCTGACCCCGACGAGTCATGATTGTGGCCATGGTCATCACGCTCTCCCCCTTTCTTCTTCTCAGCAGCAGCAGCAGCTTCTAGCTCGTCCCTCTCAAACGCGACAGCCGCCCCCAGCAGCGGACGCACGTACCGCTCCTCCACGGCGGCGACCATGCCACGGGGGACGAACATCCGCGCGTTCGCGTCGGACCTGAACAGGAAGTACGCGAAGTTGGCGGCCTGCATCACGAACGGCGAGTTCTGGGCCCAGTACTCCACGAAGGACTCGCGGTCCATCTCGCGCACGAAGGCCATGTCGGGGAAGATGCAGTACTGCAGCTGCTCGACCGCGTCCGGGCCGTCGAAGATGGAAGCGCTGCGGGAGTTGCCTCTGCTCCTTGTTGTACGGGCGGTGGCTGCTGTCGTAGGTGCTAGGGTGGTGGTTGATGTTGTGGGCTTGTCCTTGTTCTTGTCTGATGCGCTATCTTTCTCGACGGCAGGGGCACCGCTGCCGCTGCCGCTGCTCTCGGCAGCAACAGAGACGTTGCGCAGCCCAAGTCCCGCTACAGAGGACGGAAGCGACGCGGCGCGTGCGTTGGCGACCGCGGCGCGCGCCAAGGCCGCAGCGACGAGCTCCTCGCGCAGCCAGGTGATGGCGCACGCCTTCAGGGCGGCGAACATGCAGTTCTCGAGCAGGTCCTCGAGGATGCGCAGGCGGTCGTCGTCGTCCGGGTCCGAGTGCAGCACGAGGCCGGCCAGCGAGGAGGCGGCGCTGCGCACCTGCAGCGACGGGTGGTAGACGGAGCAGAGCGTCAGGAGGTGGTGGTACGGCATGAAGTGCTGCGGCTTCTGCTGCTGCTGCTGCGGGGGCGAGATAGCTGAAGGTGACGCGGATGTCGGGGAGGAGGCCGAGGGGGGGCAGAGGAGCCTGTCCTCGTGGTGCAGCCAGAGGCCTAGCGCGAGGATTGCCTCGATGGTTCCGGGAGTCGTGAGGATCTGGGATTGGGCGTCGTCCGACATGTAGCGCTGCAGGAGCGAGTAGTGGTCGGGGAAGATGTAGATGTCCGGCTTGGGCGTCGTCGTGGCCTCGAACACGGTCGAGGAGAAGACCCAGTACGCGAGCAGGCAGACGGCACCGCCCGTCGGTAGCTTGATATCGTGTGGGCCCTTGAGCTCGTCGGCGTCCGGGAGGGTTCTTGTGCGCAGCGGCTCCCTGCAAACGGTGGCGAGGAAGGCCTTGGAGCAGTCCGAGAGTCCGAGGTCTCGGGCGAGGGCCTGAGTGTCCAGAGTTTCCAGAGTTTAGTACACCGTACATATCATCTTAACACGGTGTCTTGGCACGCAGAAGAAAAACAAACTTACCGCCAGCTGCCCCACGATGGTGTCCCTAGCAAGTAGATGCTGCTCCTCCTTAAAGGCCTGAAGGGCGGTCCTCTTTCCAGGAACGACCCTGTGCGGGTTATACGTCTCGACGAGGCGCTCGGCCCACGAAGGCGGGTTCGCGTTGACGTAGGCCTCCAGGATGCTCAGGACGAATGAGAGCAGCAGCTTCTCCTGGATCTCGGTCTCCTCAGGGCTCGCCTGCTGCTCGGCCTCCGGGTCGGGCGCGTTCTTGGACGTGTCGCCGTCCTTGTCCAGGTTCGCGACGTTGATGCTCGACGTGCGCGTCGGCAAGGGGGGCCGCCGGTGGCCCGCGAGCGACTGCACGAGGTTGACAACGGCCGCGGTCATTAGCTGGTTTGGGCGGTACGCCCGCCGCACCGTGACGAGGGTCGAGGCGAGGAAGCGAGACGGGTATTTGGTCTTGATCCGCTTGTGGAGGATCGCGAGCATGCCGAGCAGCGTGATGAACTTGCGGGTGGATTCGCTGGCGGCGGCATCGGTGGCGGCGGCAGCAGCAGCAGCAGCGGCGGCACCATCGGCACCGTCGGCGCCATCTTCTTCTTCATCATCCTCCACCTCGTCCTCCTCTTCCTCCTCGGCCATGCTCAAGCTGAGGCCCTCTATCACCTCCAATGTCTTCACGATGGCCTCTCGCGGGTTGCCCAGTCGGGCGACGGTCTCTAGGCACTGCTCGCTTCCCGGAAGGGAGACCAGGTTCTGGACGAGGTCCCAGCCGATCTCCTGGGTGAGGCTGGCGTCTTGGAGGATGTCGTTCAGGGTAGGGAGGATCTCGGGCGAGAGGAACTTCTCGATGATGGTGAGGTATGTGAAGTTATCGGTCGCGGGGGGTCGGGATTCGAGCAGAGCCTCGATGGCCTTCTCGTTACTGCCATTTGCGGTTTCCATCTTGCTCCAAGTCGTGGTTGGCGCAGTTGCACGAAGCTGCACGCACGGGAGAGAAGGCGGTTTGGGCGAGGTTCGGTTTGGTTTTGTTGTGAGAGATACCTACGGTTTATTTCAGGGTGAATGTCGCAATTGGGTGAGGCGAGGCTAGCTGTGGTATATCACGGCTCGTTGCCTGATCGTGAACGGCATTTGAGGAGCCGCGTCGCTATGAGGGGGGAAATGGTGAGGTCGTCCTCATTGGTTGGTCGTCGGTCTCGTCGGGCGATGGATGTTTGGATGTGACGTGATGCACACTTCGATTTGGTGCCCCTCTTCTTCTTCAGCATGCAGCGAGTGAAACGACAGGGGGTTGGCCAACTCCAATTCATTACCCCGCGCAGCCACTGCATGCACCACCAAGCGCTACAGCAGTGCCACTAGCGCCCCGCATTGCCTGAGGTCTTACTGTCCAGGACACCGTGCAGTCTTGGCCTGGCCAACTTGAAGACTCACCTGACCTGACCTGCTTCTACTGACTGAATAGATTTGGTGGAAACCGATTTCAACCACTCAATGGATTTTGCTCAAGAATACGCCAGATAGAAAGACCCGATCCTAGTCAATTCAAATCCGTACGTGGCGCGAGGAGAGAAGAAGGAGGTTCGCAATCGCTATGGTATTATAACAAGAAAAACCGGACCCAGACAAAAAAAGACGAGGAACACGGAAAACAAATCAAGCCTTCTTCCCCCAATTCATCCTCTTGCTAGTCCTCAGCATCCAGCTCCAGTGCTTCCACGGGTCCAGCACGAGGGCCGACATCTCGACCACGTCCGTGTCCTTGGGCCCGACGCTGGCCAGGCCGTAGTCGATGGCCAGGCGGGCGTATTTTGTCGCCAGCCACGGCTCGCCCACGCCGTTCCACTCGATGGCCGCGTACGTGTAGGCCTCGTACAGCATCAGGTCCAGCCGCTCCAGCTCGTACAGGCTGACCATCAGCTCGGCCATCTGGGGCGTCGCGCGCGACTCGGTGCTGTAGTCGTGGAACTCCTTGCGCAGCTCCGTGATCTGCTCCAGGCGCGCGTCGGACGCGGCCGCGATCTCGCGCTTCTGCTGGCACATCGAGCAGCCGCAGGGGAAGCCCCACGTCCTGGACAGCTTTTCTAGGCGGTCTGCTTGGGTCTGGAGGGGGCTGTGTTGGAGGACGAGGAAAAAGATAAGTCAGAATGTGTACTACTGGTCTTGGTGGGGAGAGAGCAGAGCAGACGGGGACGGCCTTGAGGGGGGTTGAAATGGCACTCACTCCATGTAAGACAGTGTGATTTCCTCTCCGATCGCGATGGGTCGGACAGCATGGATGCGCTGGATCAGCGTCTCGGGGTCGAAGTAGTAGTCGGCGTTGGGTCGACAGTCATGGTTCATCCGCGAGACTGTTTCGGGGGAGGGTGACAGACTTGCGTTAGCGAGCTGCTCGGTGGTAAGAAGGAAGGAAGCGCTTGAAGCCCGCCCGCTGGCGTGTTAGCTAGGGGTAAGGAAGGGGGGTTGGTGACTGACTCTCAGGGAAGACGACGTAAAATCCGTCGTCCTCATCCTCATCCTCAATTTCGACGTCAAACGCATTAGTCGACATGATTTTGTCAACCGTCTCGAAGTGGCCCTTGGTCTCGGCGTGTGTCGAGAGGTTCATGAACTTGGCTCGGTGTATGGCCGGCAGGAAGTCCGCGGCAGCAGCCTGAAGCTCGTGGGTGATGTGCTGGGGCAGCGTCTCGAACGCTCCGTAGTCGATCATAATGGACGGCGTGGAGCTCATGATGTGGTCACCGCGCTGGAGCGGGCGGGTGGCCACGAGCCCAATGCCCTTGCCGGGCACCTTGACAGACTGGTAGAAGGGCTCGTACTCCGGGTTCAGGTCCTGGTTGACGCCCCGGACGACGTCTGGGTCGGTGAAGGACGGTAGTCTGGAGATGTACGCCGCCCTCTTGGGAGTCGTGATCAACGATATCCCCCTGTTCTGTGCGAACGGTAGGCTCGTAAACACGCAGTACTCCTTCGTCCCGTTTTGCGAGCATGGCCTCGAGTAGGTCCAGTGCGAGTTGACTATGTTTTCGAAATCTGACGCAGTCTCGTGGCTGTGGCCGTGGTCGTGGTCGTGGTCGTGGTCGTACTCATAGCCGTGGCCATGGTGATGATGATGGCCATGGCTGGAGGCCAACTTGTCTAGGCCGCATACAGGGTTCGATAATGGTGGTATTGACGGAGCCAGCAGTGGTGACCTGCAGATTCCAACGCTGAGGTGGTTCGTGATGCTGTCTCGAGCAGCCACGACAGTCGCGCATAGTGATAGAGCTTTAATAGGCTTCATTTTTGGTGGTCCGAAATACGGAGTAGTCAGTGGAAATAACAGCAAAAACTGGGCAGTTAAATTGGGGAACAGTGTAAAAGAGAGGCGAGAAATGCAGTGGTGGCGGCGAGGTCAATGGCGTGGGAGCGCTTATATACGCTGGCTAATTCGAACCTCGCTTCCTTCTGCAGGTGTGCAGCAGCTTGGACTCACTCAGCCAAGGAGAATTGGCAATCTCTCCGAGCGGGTGTGACAGCCAAGCTCCAGGGCTCCAGGGGAACAGACAGGAGCCGTTCGAGGCTCGGTTGGTTGGGCTGGGGTTGCCTGAGAAGATCGCCGATATGATGAGCCAGGGTCACGGAGCTGACAGGGGGGAGGGGCGGAGGGGGGAGNTGGCAAGTTGGGAACAACCATCAACAAGCTTGTTGACGAGAGGGTTGCTGCAATAGTGCTGCGAAACTTTCTGCACGACTAGAAGTACTCGAACCTTCTTTTGTGCTGGTCATGTACATACATCTATCCGTGTTAATGGGAGGTATGAGGTGATGGGGGCGGGAAGGGGGCCATGTTGCATGATCCCATCCAAAATAGATTGTTCGGCCCGGGTGAGAGGGTCGACGACCCGAACAAGAAGAGAAGTTAGATACACTCGAAGAGCGATTTCGATTTGGTGGGTACAGTACAGTAAACATGAGTCCATCCAGTTCCTCTCTTTCTTCTCTTGTGTCCTCCAGAGTTTTTCCAGCCAAGCCGACTTGCGCTGAAAATAAATTAAGGTTGTTACTGTCGCGGAAAAGGATTGACAGAGTTTCCTGGGGAGCACGGGGAGGTATCAGAATTGTCGCAGGAGGTGGCAGCATGCCCACTTCAGATCCGGCTAGGATCTCCGTCGAAAACTCCGGCTGGCGGCTGCCCCTTGTTGTTTCCCAGAGCTCTGGCCCTGGTGGGCTGGGCTCCTTGTCAGGGACGAAAAAGGCGACAGGCCTGTGCTCCCTAGCGCTGCCCTGTGCTTCCAATCACAGACAAAGTCCGGAACCGTGGCGAGAACTGGTGGCAGCTTCTTGAAACGTTTCTGTTTCTTGGGCTGCCAGGGGTTGAACACTGAACACAGGATGAAGTCGCATCAACCTCTTTCTCAAACTTTGGCGCCAGCAACCCAAGAGCCCAAAAAGGTCAAACAGGCAACCCCCCCCCCCCC
>PYST01000138.1:76440-97084 GCA_003049485.1 Ophioceras dolichostomum
CCCCCCCCCCCCCCCCTGGACACACTGAGCGACTCTGTGAGGACCTTTCGGCAGTGGCCCCACTACCCTATCGTGATTAACCGTTTTTGACGGTTGCAAGCTCTGTGGAGTTGATGCCAGAGCCATGTGCAGAGGAGGAGAGGCAAAAAGATGCTAGCGAGGCCAGGCTTGGCCAGATTCCAGGGCCGACCAAGTTCCACCCGACCTCCAACACCATCCTGCAACACTTGCCTGAGTCTGCCGGGCCTGCCGGGTTTGCAGGTCTTGGACCTGTGCCAAGAATCACGAAGTTGCCTCAAAGTTGTTGCTGATTCTGATAATACGGCTGATAACGGTCGATCATTGTCTGATGTCTTCAGAGCTACGTGATGTGCAATACCCTACTACATTCGTTGTAATATCCTGGGTCTAGAAAGAAAAAGAATCATCCGGGGTGGACTGACTCGGAGAGGGGAAATCCCCAAACTTTCGCTGGTGTTTTCTTCCCCCGCCCCAAGTCCGTGAGGCAGGCAAGCCTAGGCGACAGTCTGGACGCATCAATTTGGTCTGTGCATTTCAAAACTCTGTCCCGGGCCCTGATCGTCGACATCCACAACCAACAAGCGTCGACATGGAGATTCTAGAAAAGACCTTCGGCGGCCGTTTGGCCGTCTCTTTCCTTCCCTTTTGGCCGTCCTTAGATTGAGTTGACGCGTTCGTTCGGGTGGCATCTGCGTGCAATGTACCTACCTACGTATTCGACAAATGCTGGAAGATGGGTCACCGTGTCCCCTTCCTTGCTAGACTCGGCCGGGTTCGAGCCACGACCGAGTTCGAACTCAAAGAACATTCCAAAAATAAGCCCTCAAGTCCGGGGCCCTGCTGTGCGGTGTCCCCACTTCGCCCGAGCATTTGACTACAAAGTAAATAAAGGCAGCGCGGGATGTCCTGATGATATCACGGAAAGCGTGGACGCGGCCCAATACCAGGTCTGGAGCTGGCACGTTATCGCAATACCTCATATACCAGACTCATATAACTGCACAGCTCCTTTGCGTCCCTTATCTTCGCCACATCCCGACGGCCGGGCGCCGGGTGTGTGCGTGTGCGCGTGCGCGTGCCGCTCCATCCATGCGATCTGCTGCCACGGGAAGGTCATTGGTCTAGGCTTCTGGGGGGACCTCACATCACGCTGCAGGTATGCATCGACATCATCCAGAAGCTCGCCTGGATAAAGTCTACGTCGAGCCGAGACCACAGCTCACATCGTTATCGTCATAGTCATTCCCCAGTCAATACGTTGTTGCGTACGACGCTAATTCGACAACAAACAAACATTGTTGATTGCTCCGTGGTAGGAGTCCCCCTCCCCCTCTCATTTTCGCCTTCTCAGCCGTCTAGTGTCGCTCGCCGTTGCCTTCAAGATCCAGGACTTGGTCCGTTAGTTGACTCTCGATCGGGTCGGCCATCCCGTCTAACTTACTTCGTTCAAAGATACCAAGGTATTCTTGGCTGGTGTTCCTGTCGCGGATATTTCCGGGCCGTAGACACAGGGAAAGCCACAGCTCGGACGACACATGGGGCGTGGCGTGGCCAAGAACGTGGCTATGATTCCCTGATGAGTCTGTCTCTTTTCACCCCTGGATGGAACCTAGGAACATATCGGTTTTTAGCGTACCATTGAAAATGGCTCGACTGTCCCTGATGGACCGCTCCTGACCTCTGAGGCACGGGAGAAAAGATATCCATTGGCGAGCTCGTCACATTGTGATATGGCTGGCTATCACGCGCAATGTGAGAACAGCAGCGTCACTAGACTTCTCCTTGGCCCGACTAGTTAGTGGGATTACAACAAGTGCGATTTGGCGGCCAGCGATGCGGTGTTCCAGTCATGTTGGATCCCCGTGGTGGCTTGGAGCCCTAGTCACTGGGCGTCGGTCAGAGTTTGCGAACGTTGTGGCGTCGGCTAGCTCATCGAATCTTGATTCAGACGACGCCCGCCCAAACCTCAGTGCCTTTTTACGAAGTTTGCTCAGTCTGAGGAGGATAGTCCCGTTCGAAAGCCACAATTTGATCGAGCCATGTGATCTCTCGTCCGCGACAAACTTAACAACACGGCTGATTATGTAGAACACCATCGCAGACTCATCAGGCCATGGCTATCCGGAGCCTCACTTTCACGAAAGACACCGACTAACGTAGGTAGGCTTCAGTCATGCAGAGCATCACTCTCCCAAGAAGATGAACACCAGAAGTTATGGGACAGGCTATTTAAGAGTCCAAACTAGAGGCTTTCGTCTCGGCATCTACCTTCCTCCTCGATTTGAACATGTCGCCGCCATCTATACCTGTGTCCGAGCGAGTCTACCAAGGGCTTCAATATGGAAACAACATACGCCACCATCCGCCAACAGGCGATGGATCCAGAGGATGTTCCACCCTCCCTGTATCTCTGGTACATCCACATCGCGGTCAGGCTCGACAGCCCCCTAGCCATTCTTCGCCGTGTCCAGGACGCCCTAGCGAGATCTGGTGGTCAGAACAATGACGATGATGCTGCTGCTGATGAAGGCAGCGCTGGAGGCCGTACTACGGAGGAAGCATCGTCGTCGGTGGTGGGCTTACCAACGAGGCAAGAGCGCGTCCGTCTAAGATACTTCCGCGACCGCCTGCTCGAAGACTTCGTCGAGCTCTACCCCTTGGAAGAGAACGCCAGCGGCTACGAGCGTTACCTCCAAGACGTCCGTCCCGGACACCGCCGAGCCTTCGGCAGGGACCTGTATGCCACGCTGGTGGGGTGCCGCATCCTGACCACCTGGCCCGCCGACGATCCCCTCCTGCGGCTGGCCGAGATCAGCCATCTGGCTTGCAGCGTCCGCGTCAGGGGTGCATTCACGGCTACGGGACCACAGGATCACCAGCGACAGCAGCAGCAGCTGCAGCAGCAGCAGCTCCCCGAGACCTCTGCTGTTGTTGATGAGGGTGTGACTCTTGCGCCAGAAGAGAGAGAGGGAGAGGAAATGCCCGGTAGCCCTCCCCCGAGAGACATGCGGAGACCACCACCACCTAGGAGGACGCGCGACTCTGAACGTGTTGCTACCCCTGGATCCGGAGCAAGACGCGGTGTCTCGCCGGCCACATCCGCAGCCACGTCGGCCACCGCGGTAGCCACCGACGACGGAAGACGAGACGTGTCATCACCCCATTCAGTGCTCTCAGATGACAGTGACCCTTCGACATCCCGCTTTATAGGCTCCACAACCAACCACCAAGTTCAGTCTAGTACCCTTCCCCCTCACCACAGATTATCAGGAAGCTAACCACCCACTCTCTCACTCACCAACTCACCCACTCCCCTATCCTATCCTATCCGTCCTATAGTGCATTGTGGGCGACTTCCTATCCCCCGCCCGCACAGCAAACGGCGGGCGATCCCCTACCAACCACCTCGGACAGCGGCGCATTGTTTGGATGGAGACCCCGGGACAGGGGTGGTGGCCTTATCTCAGACACTCGCCCAGCTGGGACGATCTGCGGTCCGAGGACAACTGGGTCACTGGGATGCGGGAGGAGTATATGTAGGTGCTGCTAGCAGACGGGCAGGTGAGCAAGCGAGCATTGGTACGATATGCGGTGGCCCGTCAACAAGTTCTTGCCAACTGTCCTACTCGTGGGTTTCTTGTCTCTTTTTTTACATATTTTAATTCGTGGTGTTGGCGTGGGCAGCGGCTAGGCTAGGCTTAGAAACGGGAGTTTCCTCTTTAGAGGGTATCCCTAAAGGTCTCGTGGAAAATACGTCGGTACCTGCCCAGGCATGTAGGCCATCTCGTCCTTTCAGCTCATCGTGGTTGGGCGCTCTGGGCTAGAATGTTGGTGATTCTTCATGATGAAGCCACGGAAGAGTGAGTTCTGTAAAATTAACCGGTAAAGACTGAACAGCAAGCGATGGCTACATGTATGAATGAGAAAAATGATGATCACCCTTGAAGGGAGGGGTGGAGAAAAATAAAGAGTGAAAGTCAAGCTCAAAAACCGACCCTGGATACCCCATCCACCTAGCTCCACCAAACTCGAGTGCCAGTCGGATGTTTTTTTTTTTTGTGGTTTTTCTGGTGATCCTCAGGCGCGAACAAAACTTCAAAATCAACCAAAAAAATGCCTCTCTCGAAACACACGACAGAAAAAAACACACATGGTTGAGAAGGGGCGTAAACCTTCACAACATGACCTTGTCTTCCATCCGAGAGGAGACCAGCAAAGGCCGTCGATTCTCCGGCGGGAAACCCAGTCCACCCCGCTCCTTCGATAAGAAAAAAAAGAAAGAAGAAAACGCAACTTCTCAAAACATGAATGAAGATGACTCGAAGACAGAGAGGCCTCTCTCATTTCTCTCCAGCTTTCATCCCCTCATCATTCCATCCGTGCGGTTTGCGGTTCCATGAGAGTTGTTAGCCACCGCAGGCTGATGAGGTGAGTATAGAAAAGAGATAGTGTGTCAGCGGAATCAGAAACTTGAGGTTCATATTTGACTGGACAGGAGAGCGACGGATGGACTAGTATGACCCTGGCTGGTAGGACCCTGCCTTGTCTGTCACTGGCGTGAAGAGACTGAAAGCGGAACGGGACTTACCGGGATCACGCGGCTGGGGCTGGACGGGATCCGGGTCGGAACCCTGGTTGGTGGGGGCTCCGGAGCAGTCGATGAGCTTGGCGTACATGGGGGCAGTCATGGCTGGCAGGAAAGCTGGGCGAGGGCGCGTGTGTTGGTTCATCTAACTCATCTATTCCGTGCTGGAAGGCTAGGCTTGGGCGTGGTGGGGAAGTGTGGGTTGTTTGTCTCTTACTTTCTTCGTGATGTTGGAGATTGGGATCGCAGTGAGAGTGGTGCCTGACCGGATGTCTCCGTGAAGATAAAGGGCTCCGTAGGGTCGTGACGATGTATATAGATGGTGTGTGTTAGTTGAGGTAGGTAGTTATGGGACTGGAGAATGTCAATGAGAAAGATGTTTGTGTGCTAGTGTGTTTTGAGGCAAGTGTCAGAGCTGTATGGGTTGTATGGGTTGTTGGGGAGAAGAGATAGCAAGTCGACTGGGACGGAAGGCAGCGGGAAGCCCTCCTTTATAGACAACTGGTCGAGGAGACGAAGCACAGGAGAAGGCTCTGTGCGCGAGCCATCACGCATCGCGCGTGACCGCTGATCTGACGTCGGTACGGTGAAGACAGAGGCGGAACGCTCTTGAGATCTTCGATCCCCTCTCGTCCTCTCTCTCTCTCTCTCTCTCTCTCTCTCTCTCTCTCTCTCTCTCTCTCTCTCTCTCTCTCTCTCTCTCTCTCTCTCTCTCTCTCTCTCTCTCTCTCTCTCTCTCTCTCTCTCTCTCTCTCTCTCTCTCTCTCTCTCNTTTCTGTCCCTTGCCCCATCGTCACCTTTCCCTTCAGCCATTCCCCGGCTAGAGTTTCCAATGTCGTGCGCCCGCGGACTTTGTGAGGGATAAAAACCATTATCGCCTAAGGGCGATGAGGATTGCCAGTCAGAGCAGAAGTCCGGCCCTTCGAGCCTCCTGTTGTGACCTGTTGTGGTCCGGTCTGATCCTTGATAGAGTGGACAAGGCCAGTGGATGTCGGCCGTCGACCGCCTCCCCTATATGAGAGGCAGCATTTTGTGCTACGTTCAAAAATCCTCTGTGAAAGAGCGGAGATCGAAGGATGGGATGGGCAGAAGGCAGGTTTGAGTAGGCGGTGGACAGACATAACGTCACGTCAGTCCTGTCGGTGACATTTAGTGAATGACTGGAAAGGGGCGAACGCGCGTGGGTGCCGAGACAACGGACAACGATCGGTGTTTTCTCTCAAACCTACCTGCCTGACCTACCTACTTATTTTCCTTTGTACAGGTACTTCCATAATTCGGGAAATCGGCTTAGAAAGGTACGCGAAGGAACAGGATTGGAATCAGAGTAAAAAGTGTCCGGTGTTGTTGCTGCGCTGCTTGCAGCAATAGTCTTAGATGATGCAAGTCCTCGGCTACACAACCAGAGGGTCGGGACTCGACCAACGGCGAATAGGAGAACACGGCTCGTGACTATTGTTCGCTGACGTGCCGACCTCTCCTACACGCCTACCTGGTTTACGGCCGGTAGAATACACTGGTAACGTAGCGGATGGGGCAGTAGAGGAAGCGAGGGAACGAGGGAGCCCTTGGCCTTGGGGAGAGGAGAGCGTAGGTCTTCACCCGCTTTAGGCCAAAAACGATAGATCAGCAGAGAGCTATCAAAGGGGTGTGGGCGGACGTTTCTCTAATGGGTGACGACGGCGGCAAAAAAACATGGCCATGTGGCTCGTGTAAAGGACGGGAAACTATCGTGCCAAGACGTGTGCGAGAGTGTCTGTCTCAGCTCACCGCTGGAGGAACGCTGAGAGCGGCTACATGCGTTCAAGCCAGCACGTTACTGGCGTTCTAGTCCTAGGATATCATGCCTTTTGAGCACTCTGCAATCGGCCGGCGACCCGAAAACTACCCCTCCCTGGGGTTGGTTTCGGCCTTCCCAGCTCAACTCGTCTGCCACAGGGGAACACAATGCTTCATTCAATCAAGGTTATTCGAGGGGGTGGGTTGATGTTCCAGGGGTGAGGGTGGTGCAGGACAAGCAGGACGACAAGTGACTAGCGCAGACTCGGGGCTCACCGCCGCCCCGCGCGAGACGGAGGAAGGTCCGGAGAGCAAGAACAGTATGAGAGTGAGGCGTCCATCCACACCACTGATAAAACCCCAAGGACCCTAGTCCTGGTTCTTTAGCTTCGTCTATCAGACTCGGGACTACCGCTGCGACACCTGAGGACCACCCCTTATTCGTCCGGACTGACAACCGCTTCTCGTCTTCCTCGACACGACGGCGAGCTAAGGGCGCCCATCAAAGGGCGGAGAGCGCAGGATCACGACGGGGCAGCTGGTACCGGCGACGGGTCCGGCTGAAGATGCCTTTCCGAGCGGTGAGATTCCTCCCATCTTCTCCACAGCCGGAAACGATGGAGCAGGACGGGCGCCCCCACGCCGATCGTGTCCACCTTGTGCATTCTTGATCCTTGGGTAAGCGAAGCAGTTCTGCTTTCTGCTTGGTCCATGAGGCTTAAAGCCGAACGAAGGGCGAGAGAGGAAGGCGATCTATAGTTCCTCAGCAGCCTAGTCAGGCGAAGTTCGCGTACCACGGCCTTCCCACACCACCCCCTTCTCATACCGTCGTATCCGGCCCATCCTCCCCATCATATCCCACTCTACCCCCTCCTTGAAGGCGACCCGGAACGACATGCAGGTGACAAGGGCAGAGGCATCAGACGAGGAGGCTGCCGGGCAGGATGAGGATGGGAAAGATGGCAAGATAGAGGCCGAGGAAGAGTTGGATCGGACAGGGGCAAAAAGGCACAAGGGCAAAAAGGGAAGGAAAACGAGGCGCCCACTCCTCAGGTTTGAGGTTGATTACTATGTATGTACGCGGAGCAATCTCATGATCATCTGAAATGTAGGGAACACCACCATGTCGGCAGGCGAGAATGGAAAAGAAAAAAGCGGGGAGCTGCGGTACTGTGTGTAAGTCTGTAAGGCGAGAGAGAGGTCGTTTGTTACTTGGCCCGCTGCCGATGACGGCAAGCCGAACGAACGAACCCTCGCACACACACATAACAGAGAGACACACGCGCAGATCGCAGATCCCTCGCTCCCCTCACACGCCTGTTTAAAATGGCAGGCTCTCTTGTTGGTGTACCTTGTTCTGGCACTCAAGATGACCGACAAGCCCAGTAGGGCGATAGCAAGCCGGTTGATTTTATGGTGCGGAATATGAATGTGTTGAGGAAAAGGAAAGGAATGTAAAAATCCATCAATCCCTTCCGAAGCCGACAAATAGGGAGGAACGAGCCGAGCCGGCGGAGTCGCCACCGGTCGAGGCTTGGCGAGGTTGGTTCCACAACGGGAGGGAGCTCCACGTGATCATTTTTCGAGAAAATTTCCTTCCGCGAAACGAAGGCACAACCTTCTTTTCTTTTTTTTTTTCTTCCTCATCCTCCTCCATCCTTCTGTCCCATCATCATACTTCCTACAAGCACTTTCCCACATCCACCAGCGGCAGGCTGACCAGCCGGCAGCTCGCCAAAATATATGATGAACACGAGAATTGCGAGAGGTATCGTTACCCAAGTATAAATAACTTCTCGAGGTCCTCGAGTGGCCACAGGTAGGACATGGTTATGCAGGGTTGGTCGTGCAAAGCTATGGGGTGGGCGGTCCCTATCTTGCACTTTCGACTGTTCTCCTCCTCTCCTCCCCTCTCTCTGCTCTTTACATCCGAAGCGGTTGGTCGGTCGGTCGGTGCCTCGTCTATTCGTCGGCCCTCGCCGCCATTTGCCTTCGAGTCGGTGGGCGGACAGGCTGGCGAACCGACCGACACCGCTCTCTCTCTGTCTCTTGTCTCTCATTCTCCGTCGCTTCTTCGGACTTTGGTCAAGTTGGTCGACGGTGAGAGGGAAAAGGGGACGACGAAAAGAAAAAAAACAAAAAACCCACAATTTGCCTGCCTCTGCGCTTTATTTTCCGTGCGCTGAAGGTTAACTTGTTTTTTATCGTTCGCGTGGAAGAGCAAACCCATACGGTCTAGACAACCGTGTCCAATCCACCCTGCTGCCGCCGCGACTGAACACTCAGTCGAATGCGTCAGCGGGACTAAAACGGACAGACAAATCACACCGACATGACAATATTCTAGCTTACCTATTCTACATTTGCCTGCCTGCCTATGATACAGACGAGACACGCGTCTGTTGGGAATCCTTCACTCTCCTCCTCCGTTCTTCGTTCTCCCTGTCTGTCTCCGGCCCCCTCCCCTGCCCCTCCCCTGCCCCAGCCTGCCCTGCCTGCCAGCCTGCCAGCCTGCCAGCCTGCCAGTCTGCCCGCCTGCCATCATCTCCGGGAGAAAAGACAACGTGACATCAACGTTGGACAGAGACATGAAGCCTTCGACTCACATTCCTCGGTATGGGGAGTGGATGAGATGGGAAAGGAGGGAAGTGGGGTACGAATTACTTGTTGCTAGATGAGGACCTAGGTACTCCGTATGAGAGGTACTTGAGCCTGGACGAGGGAGGACGCCTCCCGATGGTCCCAAACTTCGTAAATGAAATGCACCTTTTCTCAAGTGCCACGACGCCTCTCCCTTGCACTTGGCTCAAGTGACAGACAGATAACAGTTGAGACACGCAGAAGGGAATGGGGAGAGGGAGAGTGTCGGAACAAACGAGGGGGGAAAAGGTGGCAGGACCTTCAGTTGTTTTTTTCCGATTCTCGTCGCTTTCTCTCCGGATTCGTCTTGTTTTGAGTCACGTCCAGCCCATCCATCATCGCTCGGTCTCTCCCTCCCTCCTCTCTCGACCCCTGCTCAACGCCTGTTGTTATCCGGGCGGGAAGAAAGAGAAGGACAGAAAACCAAAGAGAGAAACCAAGCCTCTTACGTCACAGAAAGTGAAACAAGAAAAATGACGATCCAAAAAGAGAAAGGGAAGAAGATAACAAGTAGATCCCAGCCTTACTCTCTACAACAGTTACCTACGCACACGCACACTGCACGAAACGGAACTCCATTGCCGGCCTGCCTGTCACATTTCACACTCTCGCCCCAATCTTTCCCGAAACCCCAAGTGCCAATCCAACCGAGACCCAAGACCAGAAAGAAAATAAGTATCCGTCATCCCATCGTCATCATGAACGAAAACAGAAAACTGTGTGGCGGTGGAGAGTCATCCATCCAGCAAACAACCTTAGATCGCCGTCCAATAGAAAGAGAAAAGAAAGACAAAAAAGTCCTCGTACTTTTCCGCCTCCCTCTATCATTCCCTCCTGCCCTCCTGCCCTCCTCCATCTTCTTCTTCCCTTCTTCCCCTGACCGCCTGGCTTGCCACCTACTTTCTTTCATCGTCCTCCATCTTCTTCCACTTGTCTTTCTTGCATCAACAGGAAGGATCAAGCAGATAAGACAGAGACGTGAACGAGAGCAGGAACTTGGCCAGCAGGCGGCCGAAGTAGTCCTCTCCAACGTCACGGGGGAAAGGGTGGCTCTCCATGTTGCCTAGGATGGGCTCCATCGTCATGTTGGCTAGATCGTGATCTGTTTTTATTTGGAAGAGCAAAAGGTTAGAGTAAGTACCTAAGCAGGCTGGTATCAAAAGAAGGGAGAGAGAGAGAGAAAAGAAAACAATAAGAGAGAGAAAGAAAAAAGAGAGAGAAAAAAAGAAAGGAGAGAGCCTCTTACAATGGAGCAGCCGCCTAAGACCCTTGACCATCTCAGCAGCAGCCGGGTCTCCTAGATCATTCTCGTTGAGCAGCGAGTCGTCAACGAGCGGGTTGAACGACTTGGCCGACGCGTCGGTCGGGTGCGTCTGGTAGACCTGGTGGAACTGGTAGGCGAACTGCTTGAACGGCATGTTCTCGACCTCCCTGTTCAGCGAGATGACCTCGAGCCGGTTGTACTCGTGCTTGACCCCCCTGTTCTGGTTGATCTGGTTCTGGGACAGGGCGAAGTAGTCGGCCGTGACCTCGACCTCCTCCATGAACATGGTGAGCACCAGGAACGCGGCCATGCAGGGGGCCCACTCCTTGCGCATCTTGGGCTTGAGCGACTTGGAGAAGGCCTCGAAGATGAGCTGGACCTCGCGCATGTTGATCTCGTCCAGGAGGGCCTTCAGCTGGCGGTTCAGCAGGCGCGGGGTCTGCACCTGGTGGCTCTGCGGGGCGAGGCCGACGTTGACCAGCTTGGCGAGGCCGGATTGCGTGAAGGTCAGCTGCCGGCTGATGATGTAGTGGGTCGTGTAGATGTTTAGGGCCTTCTTCACGATTTCCGACTGCAGAGGGGGAGGGAGGAAGAAAGAAAGATTTGTGTGTTAGCAGAAACGGAGGATGATAGTCACGAGCTAAGGCAGGTAGGTAAGTGGGCAGGAGAGGGAAAACGTACCTGGCTGCGGAGTGCGTACGTCTGCACGATCCGGAGAACCTCAAAGGGGACGAACCGCCTCTCATGGATGCTCTGCCAGGCAACCATCTCCAAGGCGAACTGGGGGTCGCGGACGATGGCCTGGATGTACTCCCTCGAGAGCTTGCGCAGCTCCTCCCTCTGAGCGTTGCTCTCGATCTCGAGGCCTATGGGCGCCGCAACACCGTGGACCAAGGCGACTTCGCCGTTCTCCTTGTGGTCCTGGCGCCAGTGCTGCAGCACGTCGGGCTTCTTGGCCGTGAACCCCTTGGCGGGCACGCGCAGCACGGCGGCCAGCCTGGGCCCCGAGGACAGCTCGGCGACACAAGGGCGCTCGACGCCGTCGACGCGGAACTCGACCACGTTCTCCTGCAGGAACTTGGCCATGTTCTCCTTCTTGAAGTGCTCGCGGATCATGTCCGGGAACAGGATGGTCAGGAAGTCCTGGAACTGCCAGCACACGATCTGGGGCACCTGGTGGGTGAGCTTCTTGCAGTTCTTGCACGGCCGCTCAGCGTCGCACTTCACCTTGCGCGCGTGGCAGCAGAAGCACGCGCCCACCCGCCGGACCTGCAGCGCGTTCTCCTTGGTCGCGTTGGCCAGGGGGCCCTTCCGGCCGCGCTGCGTCATGCGCATGGCGTCGAAGCACTCGAACAGGTTGGGCTTGCCGGCGTGCGCGTTGATGGTCGTCGGCGTCATGATGACGAACTTGCTGTTCGTCGAAGAGCCGGCCGAGGAACCGCTGTTGCTGCTGCTGCTGCTGCTGCTGCTGCTCCCAGCGTTGCAGACCATGCTGCTGGTGGTGCTGCTCGCGTCTGACGGTGCCGCCGCCCTCTTCTTCGCTACCCGGGAGCCCTTGACATTCCGGAGCGCCTCAGTGGGCACTTTCTGCTGGGCGCCGCTGCTGCCCTGCCTCTCTTGCTTGATGAGTGGAGAGATGGGGCTGGGGCTGGCAACGCTCCTCGCCGAGTGTGGGCTGGCTGACTGGGCCGGGCTCGACGTCGAGGGAGTTACTGGAGTTGGCTGGGGTACGAACGGCTCGAATTCGAAGATGCCGCCCGTGACATCTTGCCCGAGCCCCGCTGGTAGCCATGGCCCGGCATTGGCGTTGTGCTGAATGACTGTCGGAATTTCGATAGGCGTAGTTGAGGGGCCTATGCGGTCTATGCGGTTTGGCGGATCTGCGCTGGATGGCGCAGCCTGGGGAGCGATAGACGAGAACTGGGAGAGGTATGGTGTGAAATCTATTTCCCAAGCCCAAGATGTCACGGACAAGTTTGTCAGTCTGTTGCCAGTCATAGTTGAGGAGGCGCCGCTAGTTCCGCGCCTACGACATCCGAACCCTTCCCCTGCGTATTACCCACCTTGATTCTCATGATCGTCGATAGCAAATTCGCCTGTCCTAAACAGACGCCCTTCGAATAGACTTCCCGCAGTGCCGACCACCGACGCAGCTGCAAATGTGTTGATGCCGAGGTCCGACGGGGTTGAGGTCGCCAAAAAGGGGGAGACCACAGGGTCGGGAAAGATGACCTGGTCAGCGAAGGCGAGGGTCGGGTCGGCGGTGCTGAAGGTGGTCTGATCTACGAAGGTCGTAATAGGGAACTGCGGCTGTGGTTCTTGGTCGAGGTTGAGCGGCGACGGCGCAGGCGGTGAGGGCTGGATCTGGCTCTGGCCGCTCTGGCTTTGGGCTCCGTTGATGCTCCCCGGGCCGGTATGGCCGGTCCGGCCGATGATGCCGAACGAGCGGAGGCTGCTGTTGGCGTCGGGGCTGGGAAGGAAGCCTACGGAGCTGGGATTCGAGGTCCCATCGGCGTTGATCCCATTGGCATTGATAAAGGCCCAAGATTCGCCATCGTCGAGGAAGTCTGATGGTAGACGGTCGAACGACATTGGTGAGGTCCCCGAGGACACCACCGAGGCCATTGGTACGGAGAGTAAGTGGGAGAGATGGGGGTTGAGGAGTTCAAGGGGCTTTCCCCTTAAGGTGTCGCCTGGAGTAACGTCACCGAGCGAAGAGGCAAGGACTCAGGTAGAGTCCTATTCGAAGGCCTGGGAGCGACCCAGGGCGACAAAAATGACGTTGGAGGAAAGAGGGGGAGAGGATGAAGAGAAAGTCTTCACTTGTCCCGGATTTGCCGCTGGGTTTGGATGCCTCCTTAAACAGCACACAGAGCACAAGGCACAGCACGTACACAGCACACGCCGAGAGGGGCGGCGGAGGACTGCCCGGCGAGGTGGCACCCGCGGGCGGGCGCGTGGTGATGCTTTTGGTCAGTCGTGCGTCGTGCTTCCTGCGTCGTGCCCGTTACCCGTTACAGTCGCCTTCTTCCCCGCGTTGCCCCAGGTCAGGCCGTTCTTGTTCGCCGTTACCAGTAGGTCACCCAATGAGCAGGGGACGGGGAATGGCCAACCACAAGAAAAGATTACGTTGGAGGGCGGAAACGAAGTACAGAATCGTTGGCAAGTGAACACAACCACAGAAAACTGAGTAGCAGAACAATGGGTTACAAGAAAGACGGACGGAAGGCTCACTGCATTGTGGGAAACAGAAAAGAAAAGAAGAATTCAAAAAAATCAAAGAGGGCGGCGCTGCGCTATCGTCAGTTGCGGGTTGAAGCAGAGTGGGTGGCTCGATTGATATTGGGGGGCAATGGATTGGGGGAAAGGAGGGCGGGAGGGCGAGCAGCGCCTCACGAGCTAAGCCTAATCGGGCGACCGACGTCCTTCGGCTTCGACACTGTTGGGACCCTGATCGGATACCGACCCAGCTCCAGCAATAAGCCAAGGCAGAGAGCTTGAGAGACCCGTGGACACAAATACCGCCGCCCAGAGCAAGAGCTGAGCCGTGTCAAGACTCAAGAGACCGACGGGCCGGGATAGCGCCGCGCTACACACACCGAGGCAGAATTTCAATCCCTGTCCGTAACGTTCAAGAACTGTTTGCTCGTTTTTTTTCCCATTGCCCTTGCGCGTCCATTTCTGCGGGCCCCTCCCCCTCCATCGCACGCATGGCCCTACCTCATCCCTTCACCGGTGTTCCGTAATTGGACAGGTCGTCGCCCCAAAAAAGGACCAGAGGAGAGCCGCCCGATGGTCCCGGCGGTACACACGCAACACATGCCGCGACACAGGCCAGCCCTTGCGTCACCGACGAAACCGCGCACGACCCTGCCGGAGCGCCGGGCGACTGCAGCACCTCGCTCTATGCGTACCGATCCGATCGTGCCCTTTTCGGGTCCGAAAGTGGAGCACCAATGGACCTGACAGGTGCCGAACTGTCGTCTCCTTTGCTTACGATATCCTGATGTATCCTGACATATCAACCCCCAAACCACCACATTCATGAGCTAATGAGCCTATAAGCCTATGGGCCCATGAGCTTCCATACTGATCGGACGTGCAACGAAATACCGCGTTGTCATATGCCTGGCTGCCTACCTTGCTAGAGACGGTGAGGTTATTCGGGAACCAATAGCTGACTCTGTACCGAGTGTCACTGAGAGGGGACATCACTCAATGAAAACACGCCGTGCGATGCACGCATCGCCCAACGGTCACAAGCACCTTTTTTCCCTTATCCCCCCTCTCTGTTCACCCCTATGTCCGTCCGTTTCCGCGTCACCCATCCCGTCGTCCCGGTCCTTCTCCCACCTCCCAACGTCTCACCAACAACCCTCATCGCGTCGTGCATGCAGGCTAGCAGCATGTGGATGAGGCGTGAAGCGACAGTGGGTGGGTGACAACACAGTCAACCCAGTCGTACAGGTGGGTGCAAACATTTGGCAAATCGTGTGTGAGCTGTCTGGAAGAGACGTGGTACCTGTAACCTGCTTGTGTTGTGGGTGGTCGGTTGCTTGGGAAGACCGAGAAAAGGAAGAAGAAGCAAACACGGGATTTGACGGAGGAGGAGTGGGACATCATAACATATTGATCGTGAAATACGGGATACCTAAGGCAAAAATACCTAGACCAAACCCTGCACAAGGGTAAACCAAACAAAATCCAAAGAGGGGAGAAAAGAGACACAGAAATATCCCGCCCAAATATCCCGCCCGAAGACAAGCAAGCCCCCGGAGAAGTGGGAATCCCATGTAGAACGTAAAATGTACGCTCGTTGAAACGACCGCCAAAACCAGAACCCGAAGAAAAATATTCCAGCTCCCGCTGCAACACAGCCTGCCGATTATATGTGGCCAACGCCTTCTCCTCCTCTCCTCCCACCCTTTCCACCGCGCGCTACCATCGCGCTTGAATAATAAGTCGTTAACGTATGTGATAGAACGTGCGAGATAGGCGGCACGTAAGGAAACGGGCGGGTAGAGGATGTGTAGAGAGGTTGCCTGTAGGGAAACCTAAAATCCAAAGTACCTGAGATATCCGGAAAGAACAGCAATAAACACAACAGACGACCAACCAATCCTTTGACCTCTCCCCCAACTTCTCCCATTCCCCTCCATAGTGACAAATAGTAGGTCCTTGATAGGTGTACCAAAGCCAGATTTCCTCCTCGACAAGAAGAAGACCAAAACCAAACAAGTGACGAACAGGTATTAAAAGGAAATCCAAAGCAACAAAATCAGCCAAGGAAAAAGAGAGATGACAAAGGAAATGTAGCTGGTGGTCAGTTTAGACTCCCCCGGCAGAAATATACCTAATCATAAAAAAGAAAAGAAAAGAAAAAGACAACAACCCAAAGCCGGAAGAGCGTGAACATAAAGCATCAAAAGCATCAAAACGCAAACATAAAAATATCAAAACTAAACAGCCCAAAAAACTCATCAACCCCTATTTGGAGTATGTACGTATGTGCACACCCAGGCAAGTGTATGAAGTAGGGGTAAGGTAGGTGTTGTGTAGTGTAGCGTAGTGTAGGTAGACAGATGACAAGAGACAACAACAAACGACGTTATGTGTAAGTGTGTGTGTGTATAGGTATAGTATCTCATCCCATCTCATCTCATCATCTCCATCTTCTCCTCCCTTCGTCTAGCTGCGGAACCTCGCGGCCGCGGCGGCGGCCCTCTCCTGGATCTGTTTTTCCGTGGAAACGTATAGGCGATCCAGGTAGTCCATGGCCGGCGCGTCCTTGAGTATCTTGGCGACCTGGATGCCGGCCGAGACGAGCTGGAGGATGTTCCGGTCGTCCTTGAGGGGCCTGGACTGGTGCTTGGCCGCGTGGCGCATCTCGAGCGAGTTCTCCAGGATGGTGACGAACTGCTTGATCTGGCCGTTGTACAGCACCCTGGCGGGTATGCGGCGCTTCGTGGCGAGCCTCTTGAGGAGGTAGACCCACTCGGTCCACTCGCGGTCCTGGGGTCGCTCGACGGGCCGCATGTCCTGGGTGAGCGGGATGGGGAACTGGTACTTGGCCACGAAGTCGTATGCGCACTGCGATAGGCGGTCGTTCACCTGCGACAGCACGCTGTCCTGCTCCTGCACGAGCAAGTTCGTCGGCAGGTGCGGGAGCTCGCGCTCCTGCATCGCGATGTACTCGGGAGGGGGCCGCTGGAGGAACTGGTGGGGGCCGTCGAATTCGTCCCGGTTCGACGGCCGGCGCTGCGGGCGGGATTTGCCGCCGCCGCCGGGTCCTCCTCCGCCGTTGTTGCCGCCGCCGCCAGGGTGTTTGTTGCTTGATCCTCCTCCTCCTCCTCCTCCGCCATTACCGCCTTTGTTGCCTGGCGGCGTCGTCCCGGCGCTGTGGTCTAGCGAGTACTCCGACAGGTTCGGCGAGGCCATTATGTCATCCAGGGAGTCGTCCGGTGAAAACCTCCCCTGGACGTCCCAGCCCGGAGGCGTGGGGTTGGTCCTGAACCCTGTATATGCTGCGGCCGCCGCCGACGCATTGTTCGTGACGTAGCCTCCTCCACCGAGACCAAGACCGCCGCCCACGCTCAAGCCAACGCCCCCCGACCCTAGCGGTGGTGGAGGTGGCGGCGCACGGTGGTTCAGGCTCGGCGACGGAGACGCAAAGGCCGCTTCTACTCGCGATAGGTGGTGTGTTCCTGGGAGATGGCCCCCGTCGTACCTTTGGCTATAGCTTGGTAGGGTGCTGGTTGGCACACTCGGGGGTAGACTATAGGTAGTATAGGTAGAACTCGCGGGGGGATATGTGACACTTGGGGGGTGGTAGGTTGGTTGTCTCTCGTGTTACTCGACGTGCTAATTCTTTGGGGGTTTCTAGTGGGGAGGGGAAAGAGGGGGGAGGGGTGATATGCAGTGCGAGAGAACAAGATAGAGACGAAAGCCTGCAACCTCACGCTGCAGGTGGTCGAAAAACGAAAGAGCGAGGTGAACAACGAAGATCTCTCTTACCTCGTCTGCCGCTGCAATCCTGAATTTAAAGCGTCGAATCCACCACTAGGTTGATAACCGTCGCCATACACGGGGCTTTAGTATTTTTTTTAAGCTGCAGGTTAGCTCAGAGACCGGTGAAGCAGGTAGGTAGGTAGCGCCTTAGCAACGCGCTGGGAAGTATCAGCTTGATAGCAAATTTTATGATAGTACGGTCCGCACCTTCGAGTAGGATTCCACGATCCGTTTTGCTGCGGAGAGACGGACGACAGGCGGGCATACTCCGACTGGGCCATGCCTCCTCCTCTGCCAACCATGGTGGAGGAGGGCAGCAGAGGGGGCGGAAAGAAAAAGCCAGTTAACCAAAAAGAGAGTAAACCACAGGGAGCAGATCAAAGTGGCCGTGAGTATTCGGGGGACGGACCAGACCAGACCAGGCCAAAGCGGACGGCGCAAAACAGAGAGAGAAAGAGAGAAAAAAAAGGCCGATCCGGGAGCAAACAGTACCAGCGAGAACGGAGTGTTGACAAAAAACCCCTCCTACCAGTCGTCTCTCTCAGGGTCCAAGGAGAGAAAGTGGGAGAGACAGAGATGGATTTCTAAAAGAGTTGAGCAACTCTTTTCGCTGGAACTTTTTTTTTCTTCTCCCTTCAACTATTTTTTCCTCCCCTTTTGGCTTCCTTGGGGGTGTCAGGTCAACGGCCCTTCCGTAAAAATGGTCCTAGTTGTGTGGGCTTTGTGGCTCTCAGGAGTGTGTGGTCACAATCGGTCCTCTCTCCTTAGGCTTTCCTGGGCTGGCAGCAGCGGAACCTGCGGGCGATGGTCCAGAAACTCGGTAATCCAGGGGTCCCAGGGCTAACAAACAGACAAATAGCCTGGTTAGTTGCGACTTAAATATTGGCGGTGAATCGGGCTCCGGCGCAGGTGATCGCATTGGAAAGTGGACTTGGGAGGATACAAGCGACTAGATGGCCAGTGGTCCCTTGTCCAAAAGGTTCGGCGCAGGAGGGATGAGAAACAAGCTAACAAAAAATTCGAGAAATAATAATGAGAGAAATGGGTTAAAAGAATAATTTAACAAAAAGTTATTGACTGCCCTATTTCCGATAGATAATGGGACGAAGACGAGTGAGGGAAGACAACGTACACTGTACAGTACTTCCCTAAATCTGGTTTCGAATCTACTATCTAAAAATCGACGACCCGCCTCTCAGAGCCTGATGCGACACTCGAGAGACGGCGGACCGCCGGGGTTTAAAAGCCGGGAGAGGACGGCTGACGATGTGATGTGCGGCACCACGAAGCCCCGGGAGTGGCAAGGGGGTTCAGGGAAAGCAATGAGACGAAAGAAGCAGGCGAACGGGAGCCTTCACGGCCGTCGGTTTGCTGGCACTGCTCCTGGCTCCTGGTACTGCCTGGTGTCGCCCGCGTGTCTACATGGGGAGTGTGGAGGGGCTCTAAACGGGGCGGGGACCGAATGGCTGGCTTTAAAAGCGGGCGTGGAGACATGGAGAGAGAAGAAGCCCTGTCCTGTCAAAAGGGAAAATCCCAGGCGAGCAAACGAGAGGAGGGGCCGCGCATATTTTGCGCCCGCCCCAGATAATGACGATGGTGATGAGCCCCTCTTTCTTCCTTCTTCTTCCTCTTCTTCCGAAAAGAGACGACCAGCGGCTCGGCATCCCCTTGCTATACCCAAACTGCGTAGCTAACTTCCGCTCTCGTCATCAGAAGAGAGGGCCCAGCGCGTGGGCGAGATATTCCGTGACTAGCAGGGCTCCGGTGACGGACGCCTGAGTCGTGGACCACCAGCCCGAGGGAAGGCAAGCTAGCTTCCGGGGCGAACGTCCGTTCCGTCATTGTCCAGCAACAGTCGCCCTGCGTCTGTACAGCGTGCATATAACGAGCCAATAACAACTCTCCCTCTCCCTCTCTCAAGTCTCAACGATAAACCGCTTCTATCCTGTGAAACGCACACTCACTCTATCTTTCTCGTCTCCTTCCAGGGCGCGACACGGCCAGCTGGATGTTGTTGATCTCTCGGCCCCCATTGGCCGGTCAGCCAGATAAATAGAAATGAGAAACAAGGCGGGCGTAGGCAGCCAGGCCTGGATGGTTGGGAAAGAAAGACAGCTGGGCCAGGTCTGGGGGCCGCCGGCAAGAAGGGGGCATGGCATGGTGTTGAGGCAAGGAAGGTGGGGTCACGAGCAACGACAGCACATGTCGCCCATGTGCAGCGAGAGCCATAGATTGCAAGACCGGGCGAACGAGCACACACTCTCTCTACACGATAAGAAAATTTGCACTATAGCCATGCCAGACCATGCGAAGAAGGAAGTAAGGAGGAGGGGCAAGCAAAAAGAGGGGGTTTGGTCATGTCATTGGACGTCGAGGGGCTGAGACGAAGCTGACCAAAGTTTGGTAGGGCACCGTTGGGCACTGACGGGGGAAGGGTGTTGCGCGAGATCTTCGCCCAAGTTCTTAGGTGCAACTTTTATAGTGGGACGGAGGACAAAGAGAAAAAAAAACGTGGAAACCAACAGAGGAAATAGCGCTTCGATGCGATGCCAAGACCCTAGTCTAGCACAGAAGATGGAGAAAAGTGTGTATCGTCGGTATTCAGACGATCAACTAATGCAGGGAACTACCTTGCAAGGAATGAAGCGGTCAACAGCAAACTTGACAACCCGAGAGGAGGAAAGAAAAAAAAAACAAGTTCCCTCCCGACGAGTGAACGAACGGGATATGGGAACGTCCCGAAAAGGACAGCACTGACTCCTGTGTGCGTGTGTGTGTGCGAGGATGGGAGCTGCACGAAACGAAAACAGCCAGCCAGCCAAGGAGCCAGCAATCCACCAAGCCAGCGAGCCGCCCGGGCCATCGACGCCCAACCATGCAATGCATGCCTTGATGCCAGACGTGAGTGATGATGTGGTGGGTGCTGCTGGCGATGACTCTGCTGAGGAGATGAGGGGGAAAGGGGGGGAATGGATGTGCATGTTTTTGGTCCCCATCCAATAACAAACCGGGCGGGCAGGAAGTCGACCAACCAACCAGCGGATGACAAGAAAGAAATAAAAGACGAAAGCAAAAAAGAAGGCCAGTCAGCCGAGAAAGGGAGCCGCCAGCACATGTCTGTCTCACTACCGCCAGCTGCCTGCCCTCCTCCTAGCACCAATCCTCTTCCCTCTCGGGACACGCCAAATCGCCCGTGTGATGCGATGATGTTTCGGGCGTTTGCCAATCAATCAAATCGTCGACGACGTCGTATTTTCTCGTCTGGATTCGTTTTCGTTTTGTGCTGAAATGTCGGGCGACGGGAGATTTCAAGGAGGAGGAAGGAAGAGGAGGAGGGAGGGGGGGAG
>PYST01000139.1:0-96264 GCA_003049485.1 Ophioceras dolichostomum
GGGGGAGGGGAAGGGGGGGCAATGAGGTCGGGTCGGTAGCTGTGAGTGTGAGAAGAGATGACCTGGGCGGGCTTACCGATGTTGCAAGCCCAGGCGTTGAGGAACACGACGGTGCCTTTCGGGATGATAACGCCGCCATGGACGATATCCTTGATCGACACACGCGGAAGCGCCAGGCGCAAGACCGTGAAGTAGCGCAGACTCTCGCGGACAAGAGCGACCACATACTCGCACTCCCAGTCATCATCGATGCCGCAGAGAGGAGGGACTTCTTCTCCATACATCTTCCGTATGTGTCCGTACGCCGTCTCCTGGATGTCCGGGCGGCTGACGAGAAGGGCGATGAACCAGGCCACCTGTGTCGAGATCGTATCCAGACCGCCGCTCAGCATGGTCAGGCTGATGCTCGTGAGCTCCTCCGGCGACAGCTTCTTGGAGTCCTCGTCGCACATGACGTTGGCCTGGATGCAGGGCCGGAACGTGCCCGCGGCGATGCGCGCCTCAAGGTCCCCGTTCAGCTTATGAAGGTAGACGTCGCGGCGGTCGCGCATCTCCCTGGCCTGGGCCGAGTGCCGGTTGAACGGGTTCAGCCGCAGGATTGGGATGTAGTCCTGCATGTTGCCCGTCGTGGAGCGGAACTTGGAGATCTCCTCCTCGACATGCGTGATCTCGGAGAACAGGCCCGCGCGCGTGGCGACGCGGATGCCCCAGTTGAGCGTGATGGACAGCGACAGGGACAGGCGCTGGATCATCGGCATGGCGTCGATGGCCATCGTGCCGGCCGAGCCGTGCGAGTACAGCTCCGCGATGAAGTCGCGGGTCTCGACGTCCAGGTGGGCCGTATAGGACGCGACGGACGGGCGGTTGAGGGCCGAGGCGGCACCCTTGCGGCGGCGCTTGAGTGAGTCGGAGTAAGGGGAGGTGCCGATGGTGGTGCCGGCCGTGCCGGACACGATGCGGTGGAAGGTGTAGAACTCGGGCCGGGAGCTGAGCGCCTGCGAGTTGTGGCCGAAGATGGACTTAGCAGCTGCGGCGGAGTTGACAACGACCACGGTGACGTTGCCTAGCTGGATCTGGTACACGTCGCCGTAGGTCTTGGCCCACAGGCGGTACTGCTCGGCGGCGTTCACGCGAACGCCCTGGAGGTTTCCGATGATGGGGAGGCCGCGGGGGCCGGCCATACCCTTGATTCGATTCCTGGAACGGACGATCTCGTTGACGATGAAGTACAAGACGAGGAGGGCCAGAGAAATGAATGCGAGGCGGCCTATCAACGTGATGATGCTGATGACCGCGGAATGGCCAAAGGCCAGTATATCTTCTCCAAACGCCATCTTCGGCACTCAGAAGGTTGGGTCGCTGACGCGGGAGGCCTCAGTGAGCATGGCTGTGTTTGGGAGTCGCCTTTGGCAGAGATTGATCGGCGTCTGTCCCGATAACCCAAGGAGGAGTAATGAGCATGGAACCTTCGGAATATACATACAGTGCGCTTAGCTGCCAGTCTGCCTGCAGGTGTAGGTAGTGTTATTGTTTGTCGACAGCGGAGATCTCCGAAATGAGAGTGGCGCGTTTGCAGAACGGCCTGAAAAGACGGGCTCGATGTAAAGTTCTCCTTGGGGTACTATACAAGATCTTTGCCTGGCCCGGAAGGGGTGAGTCGTCACTTCCCGCCGCCTCCTTCATATGCGAGCAGACCAGGACACACCCTCTGTCCCGATCGTCAGTGCATCGGCAGTCCGCATAAGCTTTCTGGGGAATGCAGGGATGACTCCGGGATGCCCCTGCGGCATAGCAGCAAAAGAAATGCGGGGTTCACACCCAATCGGCTGGGACAATGAGTAGGGTCACTTCTCTTCAGTACCCTACGAGCCTACGTCCGTGATTTCTCGGGACTGACGGCGAAGAAGAACTGTCTCTTCAGTGGATGGGACGGCACAGGAGGGCATCGAGCACAGGCGGCAGGACTGTGCGTAGGTTTGTAGTTATTCTGGTTCGAGATGCATGAACACATGCGTCAGTCTATTCTCTGATTCAACAGGGGCGACTTCTCACATTAGGCGGAGTCATGAGATGATGCGCGCAATATTCATTGTGAAAATGGTATCATTCTCTCGGAGTGTCAACTGATGGCTTATGATGTCAAGCTCTCGTAACCGGCTAACTGTCGACAGGCTAGAGGGATGAAAAAGTCTACTAGTATGTTGCCAATGAATTCCCAACTCGATATTACCAAGACCAGATCACGAGGTCCCATCTTGTTCGGTCTCTGAAAGCGTTCATTGGTCAAGAGCGCGCGGTTACACCGTTGGATCATCGAACATTGAGGACCATTAGATACCTACGACTGTATCACGAGCCTCGAGCGGCATCCATAGTCCCTCGTAAGCGTGATTGTATGGTATGAATGACGACTTTCTGGCTAGAGTTCCCTCAAACGGTTGTAATGGGAGCCCATCTAGCTTATGGTGATTAGACAAAAGATTCTTCTCAAATCAACTCTTCTCGATACTTCTTCTGATTCCTCCTCTACTCACCTCACAGCCGCCCACCATGAGAAGAGCAGAGATTACAGTGTCAGGCAGCTTCGATAAGCTAGATGACCGTGTGGAAGTATTCATAGGCAGCCAGTTGGGCGTATCAGCAACCATTCAACATTCCTTAGCGGACTTGCGATACATGCCTCCCTATTCGCGGTTGAGGCAGACAACTAGGCGGGATCTGACCATGATCAGACCGATATACAACGACTCAGCTGCGGCTGGGTATGAGATCTCATTAAAAAGGCCCATGGGTGGAGAGAGAGGCTTACAATGAGTACAGGAATCCGATTATGACTTCCGAGGATTGCTCCTCGACCATTTTGTTTTCTCTCCCTGAGTTGCCCAACCCAACTTGTGCCGCAACACATGGCACGGTTACTCGGTTTTCAAATCGCAGTCGTGGTCGCATTCCATTCGCTTTGCGAAATTAACAGTTTAAGTTGACTCCGAATTGAAGGAGTCGATTCGTTTCACACCCATTCCTTCCCGCTAGATTCCTCAGGGTAGTGGTCGATTTTTGGGCCTGAGTTTTCGGGTTGTTTGGCTGTCGCACAAGCCGAGCAAACTCGGATTTAACTCATACGTACAGTTCTGTCTACGCCTCAAAGTTCCACGGCCGGATCCCCCACACCGGCAGCCATGCCGATCGGCCCCCGGCCGATATTACGGCCGCCTTTTCGCCCATTGCGTCGACCGTGCCGCGGGGGACTGGGTCTGTTTGTTTCTGATGACTACACCGGCCCTGTCGGGCTAGTTTCCAACAAGGCTCTCACATACGACCGGCATCGACTATAAATCAAGCCTGCGGTACAACACCCTCGATGGAAGGTCCTCCTCAGGAAAAGAATACTGCAAGCATCAATAAGCAGATACAACATACTAATAGAACCATACTAGTCGTCCCTCCACACTTACAACTGACCACCTCTCATCACCACCATGGCCCTCGCCAGCCTACCCCTCCTGGCATTCGTCCTCCACGACTATGTCGAGAGGTATCTCGATGGAAAATACGCCAAGAGATGCCAGCCGTACCCGGTCCCCGCTCCCGGGACGGAGAAGTTCCCTCCCCACGAGGTCAGCCTCGTCATCGCATCAATAGAGCCACCGGACACCTTGGCGACCACGCTCGTGGGCTGGCTCAAGCAGCGGCCCCGCGAGATCATTGTCGTGACGATCCCCCGCGACCGCCAGCGGATCAAGCAGCTCGCCTTCCAGGCGCAGGCCATCGCACGCGGCGAGAAGGCCGAGCAGGCCCGGCAGCTCGGCGAGAAGGCCTTCCTCGTCTTCGACTCCAGCGACGACTCCAGCGACGACGACGACACAGTCAACAGTGACACCAACTCGCACGATTCCCCCAAAAGCAGCACTAAAATCATCGTCCTCACCGCCCCCGAGGCCAACCAGCGCCTCCAGCAGGGCATAGGCTTCAAGCGCGCCACGGGCAAAATAATCGTCACGACCGACGACGACACATTTTCCGCGCACGACTCCGCCCTCCGCGTGCTGGTCGCGCCCTTCGAGGAGTCCGACCACATCGGCGGCGTCGTCGGCAAGGTCTTCCCCCAGCTGACCCCCGAGCCCGGCAAGCTCTCCGTCACGCCGCGCACGGCGTGGGCCGCGATCGCGGCGCGCCAGTGCGTCAGCGTGTTCCCCTGGCACAAGATACAGATGGGCTCGCGGTCCGGCAGGGCGAACTGCATCCTGGGCGCCTTCGGGGCCGCGCGGGCCGACATCCTGCAGCGCGAGGACTTCCTGGGGGACTTCCTGGGCGAGACTTGGCGGAACCCGCTCACGGGCGTGCGGCACCGCTCGCGCACGGGCAACGACTCGTTCATGGGCGCGTGGTTGCACTACGGGGCCGGGAAGAGGGTCGTGCTGCAGAGCGACGAGCGCGCGGTGGTCACAACGCTGATACCCACGCGGGCCGCGGTGCAGCTGAGGAGACTGGCGAGGTGGGGGAGGACGGGGCACAAGGTGGCGCTGAACTGGGTAGTGTGGAGGCCGGGCCTGAGGGGCAGCCTGGCGGATTCGAAGTGGACGACGAAGGGGCAGGTCCTCGGGCTGGTGTCGACGTGGTTCAAGGCGCTGCACGTGCTGGCGTGGCTTTGGGCGCTGGATCGGTGCCCCGCCGTCGGGATCGCGGTCACGGTGTGGTATGCGTATCTGTACGTCTCGGGGTACTGGGGGTTCTTGAGCCGGTATCCACAGTTCAGGGGGTGGTACACCTGGGTGGTGCTGTTTGGCTTTGATACGGTTGGGCGGGTGCTGTTGGATGTGTGGTGCTGGCTGACGTTTTTCGACGATTCGTGGGGGAACAGGGATGATAGTGTAAGGGTGTCGGAGTTGGGGGCTTTGGAGACCGCTGAGGACGTGATTTGCTGAGTTGGAGTAGGATGAAGTTGGTTGCTCGGTTCTTGGAGTTTGGTGGTGGTCTGTTTCTTAGATAGAGCAGGTCCTGGATGTCGAACTGATCTTCGATCTGATGAGGAGAGGTGAGATGTCGCTGACTGTGAGTCCCGATAATTTGGGTGGAGTACAATGAATTGCAGTATACGCACTCTTCATGCCTACCCGAATCCTCGTCCGTCCTAGTCGATTCACGCTACCTTCGCTGCGCTTCCCCGCGTCGAGCGGTGTCTCCTCTTGGCAGGGAGGCCGGAGTAGATCGGCACGGCGGAGAATCGGCAGGCCAAGCCTAGCGTGTTTGGCACGTGAGGAGCTCCGTGCCCTTTGGAGTGCGCCGCTATCGGTCGTCGGACTCGAGGCCCCCCTTCCCCAGCTGGGCGTCGAGGCCCCTACGTTCTGTTGGTTGGGGCACTACCAGTGGAAGCTGCTGGGTGGGTGTGCATCTGTGGCCGTCGCTGCCTACTACCTACCCTTGTAGTCCCAGGCAACACGTGCTTGGGTCTGACGCCTTGTAGGTGACGCGTGAAGATGCCGGTAATTAGTAGTAGGTGCCTAATAGATGAGGAGAGTTGTATGAAAGGCATCACCCCCCTCTACGAGTCGGGCACTCACTCAGTGGCCGCAAGTGTCGGACATCGAGGAGAAGTGCTTGGGCCAAGGACAGCAAGGCCAGGTGGAAAAACGCATCAGAGAAGCTCTGTTGGCGGGTAGGCGATGAGTACTAGGCGTGTCTCCACCACCGTCCAGAAACCCAGGTCGAGGCCACTGATTCGAGGGCCAGGGCAACTCTGAGGACGTCAGAGCGGCCATATTGCCTCACAACGACAAGTTTAGCCTTTCCAATTGTGGTCATAGCCCCCACATTCTCCTCTGTGGCGGCACGTCCATCGTCGTGTTCGAGCTAACCTGCCCTACCGCCTCCAGGACGCATTCTGGGCCGGGTTGGCGCCTGTGGTTAAGGCTTCGAGATCGAACGCTTGCGGAATTTAGGAGCGGTGTTCAAATTCGCCAGAACTGTTTTTCCGCCGTTGGCCTACAATCCGAGGCCGTGCCGTTGCCTGTGGCCGGGCTGGTAGGCCTTTTTCGTGACCTCCATTTTGGCCCCCACTGCTACCCGTCTTCGCCAGTTCCGGGGCCGGTTCCGGACGTCATCGGGTGGCAGCCAGGCCAATGACCCTTCGCGAGAGGGAATCCTCAGCCAACGGGGATAATTAGGGAGGTACCTAGTCTATCCTAAGACCATGTTTGACAAAATTTGAACTCGCCCAGCCGATTATGACCCGCCCCCGAGCCGGCCGCCTGCTCGGGTCACACCCTCTCATCGCTCTAGCGCGGCCCATCACCACGGCCCGGCGAGGCACAGCACAGCGCGTGGCGGTCACGGCGCCAGCGGAGTCTGATAGGCGAGGCGCTCTGTGCACGTCCAGGCAGTAGTCCCATGCAGATTACACCTAATGTGTCGAGGCTAGCCGGCGCAAGGTGGCCTCGGTGGCGACCTGCCGACCACCAAAGTGAATCTATGGTTGGGCCGTGTGTACGCGGTGAAAGCTTTGGGAGAGGCCCACGGATGTAGTAGGCAGTCGTGGCGACGAGATGGACTGATATGTACTGTGCCAGTCAAGCACCTGTTACTAATACCAGGCAGCTGCCAGGTCATTCGCAAAGATTCGCCATCCATTCGTCATATCTGTGCGTCCATAACTGGGATGTGGCGAGGCGCCAGTCCGAGCATTGTAGGCCTTCGCTGGCGAAAATAATCTGAAGCCACAAACCAACTGACTCGATGACACCCCAGTTGACCGACTCACCGTCTACGTCGAGACGGTGTGGCCGGTGGCATGGCCGTCCCGGACGCGAGTAAAAGAACAGCTGTCATCGAATCACCGTCATAGGCCCGAACGCGCCGACTTCATGAGTCTCACGGGGTGTCATCGTGTAGTCGCAGGGTGTGGCTTCTCGCGGGCGCAAGTTTGGCCGAATTTACCCCTGAGTGTTAGCAGCAGGGTCGCGGCCACATTGCCCTTGAAGCACTATGAGTTGCGACATGTCGAATAGCCCAACGTGTGAGATAGTATCCCGACGCGAGGTTTGCTAAGCGGGCCGCACCTTTTCTGGATGGCCCAGCTTTTGAGCCTGTTCTGTACTGGAATGGTTGTTTCCCTACATTTCGGGCCGGCCTCGCGGCCCCGGCGTCCGGGCGCGACCACGTGCACCCGGCGACTCTACTTGGCCGGCCACCGCGCCACCGCCACCAACAGAGGGCGGTCTCCCTGGAACGTCGTAGAAGCAAATCTGTCAACGCTTCTCCCAGCAGCTCACCGAACTGGCCTGGATGTGCCTCATCGAGGACCGAAGGGATGACCCGTTGTGACATATCCGTGAGGCTTAGAGAAGTGGTCGAGGTGGCCGACGACGAGAACAACGATGAGGTTGTGGGTGGTAATTATCGTGGTGTGGTGATGGGCCAGCGAAGACAAGTCGGAGTTGGCGAAGCTGAGGGGCGGGAGATTATGTGTATAAAAGAATGATGTCGACCCTCCTATCTTTGAGCCTTTATGATGTGAGAATCAGACAACCAGCCTTCGAAGAATCCTTTCACAGCCAACCGCCCTCCTGAAACCAACCTTACTACATTACTCTACCTCAAGCTCAGCTACACACTATTTTATCTCTCCATTCTTTTCCTCATCACTTCGTCGCCCCGTCGCTTCATTGCTCCAAGCAGGCAGCCGCCGACACAGTCAGACCAGACCAGACAGTCGCCAACGAGCAACCCTTCGACACATCCTACTATCCGCAGCCCAATCAGAAATGTCCAACCAAGTCGGCCAAGGTGGTTTCATCCAGCCCCCGGCCCAGGGTGTTCCAAGACCTCCCCTCCCCACGCAGGGCACCGGCAACGACCCGACCCCGGGCAGGGGCTGGATCAACGTCAGCCACTCTGTCACGGCCCAACGCAAGATATTCTACACGGAAACCGGCCCCCGGGAGGGAAAAGAATTGGTCGTCAAGTACACGCGAGAAACGACCGAGGTGCGCGCCGTCTCCAAGCCCCAGGAGTGGCAACCTGCCCGCTCTATTCACTGGGGAAGTGGCTTTCACATGTACAACCGAGTGACCCACAGCGTCTACTTCATGCAGCAAAGCCCCTCTGAGGTGCCCATCCCCATCCCGTCAAATAGCGAGGCTGGCCAGGGCTCGTCGCAGGCGCTCGGAGGCGGAAGGCGCTAGGTATCAGGCTTCTATTCGATATCCTACCGAGGTTCGGTGCGTCAGTCGCCTCTTTTCTACCCTCCTCCGACATGTTGATGTCTTGTTTTTTTTTTTTTTTGGCTCTCGTCGATTTGGCTTCATCTTCCCCTCTCCTGCCATCCCATTTATTGTTTCAGCCATTAGCTAGACTTTGCTTTCCTCGCACAATTCAGCTTATCATCACTCTCGTTACGCTTCTTTCCCATTCTCATCAGCTACACCCACCCAAGTACCCCCACAGTGCCCTGGCGGCTTCGCTCAGATAGATCTTACACAGCAGTATCCAACGCTCGTTCCCTAGTCTATGTTACCATTCTCACGGCTAGGCAGTGTGACGAAATCCTCTTCCAGTGCTGTAGCCATCCTCTTTCTACTCCACTGGCTCTGGTTCTGCTGCTGGCTCCGCATGCTGCAAAGGGTCCTCGCCACTTGCGTACAAATGAAGCCATCGGCCCCCATACCACACTCGACTGTGGTAACCAGAATACCACCACTCAAGAACACCGCGACGAGCCACTCGAAGAGGAGGGTGCCACCTGCACCACCAAGGCCATGCTTCGAAGGGGACCGTGGGCGGGCTGGTCGAGATGTCCGCGACGCAGTCGTAGTAGTGATTATTCGTGCCGCGCATGCTCACAAAATCGGCGCCGGTGAAGTACAGCGCGCCCGCGTCGTCCAGCACAATCTTCCGCTTCTTGATGGGTTTGTCTAGGCGGTAGCAGCCGATGCTCTCGCGGTGACCGTCGGCGTACGTGAGAACCATGCCAGTGTAAACTGTCACGTTTTCGTACATGCCCTTACACGCGAGCTCGACTTCAATAACACCCTCCATCGAGCACCTGGTGTACACTGCCTGAGACCGGATGCGCCCGTGGTGTGGTTGCCTCAGCGGGTTGGGAAGTTGGGGTAGCCAGGTGCCGTACTGGGCGTACTGCCGCGTTAGACTGGCGTTGTCGAGGCCAACCAGGCTCAAGTGGTCACTCGGCAGATAATCGTTCAACACGTTCAGCCATACTCGCGTGGGCCGGTCGCACGGCAGCGTCCCGGTAACCGAGCGGAAGGTGGCAGTAGTTTGCGGCAAGGAGCTGCCGAACAAGACTGCTCTGTTCTTGTTGGTGCGGAACTAAACACTGTCAGTGGTGCTAGTACGGCGGCGGCGGCGCGGGCTCCAGTTCAAGGGGCGTGAGAAAATGGATTAGAAACATACCACGAGTCCACCCGCACAGGGCTCGCCAGCGTCAGTGACCAGGGGCCGGCTGAGAATGTCTGTGATATACTCTCCTTCGTTTACCGGCATGTAGATCCAGAAGTAGGGTCGAGATGCGTGGTCGAAGATGATGAAGTCGTCGAAATTCTCCACACCGCAGCCCTTATCCACAACAATACCTACAACCCTCCGTCCATCTGTGGCCACGTTGTAGCCGATGGTGCCTGGGCCGTTGATGTCGATCGCCCTCATGCGCAGGTTGTGATCCATGCGTGCTTTACTCTCACGCTCGTCCGCGGGGCCCAGTGATGAGACGTCCAGCAGACGAGGGAACGGAGCGACGGGGAGCTCCCAACGAATGCGCTGAAGTGCCATGCCTCGTGGTCCTCTGACAAGCTCATCGGGCACGTTGATCTGGCGTACCTTGAGGCTCTACGAGACTATCAGCTAAGTTCAATGACGCTTAGGGGAGCTGACAAAGGATCGCATTCGGGAAAATTTTAGAGCTCACCTCGACCTCCACTTCGACAAGCAGCGGGCCTCGAGAACGAGGGATGCGCTTCCACCACACGCTGCGGTCACGGCTGACCCTCTTACACCACGCTAGCTGCTGCCCCGTTGGCACGAATACCAGTCGTCGCAGCCCGATATGGTCCTCGGCGACAAATACATCCCCGTCGACGTCCCAGGGCTCCACACCAGACCCGAGGTTAAGGGAGGGTGGCGAAACCCCAGTTAGGTGCGAAGGGCCTCTCCATGCCGGGATGACGAGAAAACGTCCGCTTCTTTGGCCAGGTCCTTCGGGCACCGGACTATTAGAAAGAACGCCGACGTAGAAGCGGCCCTCCAGCCTCATAAAGCTCGCGTAGACGTCCTGGGCGAGATCGATCGAGTGAGTGTAGTTCGGTTGTGATGGTGGAGACAACGTCAAGCGATCCCAGGTGTCAATGGTTGCATACATCTGGACAAGATAGCTTGCAACTCCCGCCCAAACTTCCTGGGGCAGCGGTGGGCCCTTCCAGAGACGGGATTGGCCCTGATGAAGGGTAGCAGCCAGGGCGTGGCAGATGTGGTGGGAGCGCAGCCGGTCTCCGCGCCGCCCTTCTGGTGGGCTGAACGTGTATTGCATGGTTTTTCGGATCTCTCGCGAGAAATTCTGCTGTTGCCACATCCAGCCGAGACACTCAGAATGGAAAGAACCCTCCATCTCCGCTGCCTCAGTCCCAGCGCAGGGGCGGTCGCGCAAACATAGGTGAATATGAAGGTCACGGTCCCAGGCGGGTTGGTAGTCCATGTAGGTCCCGATCGGCCATATTTCGAACTGAGCGGAGATAGGCACCAGGGTCTCGGCGTCGGGAGAAGATCCGCCTAGCGGCGGCACGCCGCTCTTGCGGGCCGTTGATGGTGGTAGCAGGCGATCTTTTCGTGCACGATTTAAATGTTAGCAAAGCAATTCATGAATGCAGGACAGATGGCATCAAAAGAACAGTAAAATAAAATAAAAATAAATAAATAGATAAATAAAAACTTGCCGAGGATGATTTCGTCGCGGTTTTCGATGTAGAAGCGACAGAAGGCGCACCGACTCTTCGTCAGGCAAAGCCTGAACGGCTCGTTTGGATCATTATGTCGAGACATGGCTAGAAACTTGGGAATAGAGCAGAATGACGACCCGAGAACTCCTCGGGGAATCATCAGGTATTTGTATCATGGCATGGGATGATGCCAGCCAGCCTAACAAGTAGTGGCGCGGGGTAGGTAGTTTTCGGCATTTGGCATTCTGGGGCAATTTTGGGGCTGCTTGGGGCTGCACGCTTTGCGGCGAGGGCATAGCGCTGAGGTTGTGTCTGGTGCCAGCTGCAGCAAATTACAGGGCGGTCGGACAGCCGCCGTTGTTGCCTAGTGCGGAACAGGGCGTGGAATGGATGTCGACCAACCATCGGCCGCTCGCTAGCGCCCTGCCTGGAACTTGAAGAAGCTCCCCAACCTCTGATGCGCTGGCCCTCCCGCCTCCGTCCAGGCAAAACATCGACCAGCAGGGCTTGTGGGGACGATTGGATGCCTACGCCCGACAAATATGGACGCACCAACTTGAACTTTTGGGTGGTAGGGCAAACGAAAGTAAAGGAAAAGGAGAAGAAAAAATATCCCATGCCTAAAGCCATACCTGTTGAACCACTGGGTGCACCTCTCTGCACCCATAAAGAACTAGTTGCCTCAGTCATCAAGGCATCCACCTCAACAGACCTCAGATCACGTGGACCCTCAGGAGTCGCCTACAAAAGTACTCCCTCCGACCCACGCGTAGACTAGCTTTTTCTCTTCCTCGTACATCACTCAGATCAATAGAATCGGTTTACCACACGCGTGTCTTTTCCAATTGGAACCCTGGACTTCCAACAATACCCAGAATTAAATCATTGAGGAATTAGCAACAAGAAACAAGCAGAGCAGAAGCTCGCAAAGGGAGTGCGGACCTGGGTGTCTCGGCGTCGACCGTTGATAGTGAAATCTCTTCCTCGATCATCAACTCCCTGAGGCATCTCGGCAGCCATCTTGTAGGTATTGTCCAGAAAGGTGCGTCGATGCCCCTAAGGCACGTGACCAAAAATGTCTACAAACAGCCCCCAAGCTCATCACTCAGATTTCCGGCTCTCTGTTTCGGTCAAGTACCCCTGGGTCTAGATATCGGTCATATGCCGACCGAATTCGAAGGCAGCAACAGGCCGGCCCAATTTGGTTCCTCATCGTTGAAGCGGCCGGGAGACCGCGCCATAGGCGCTAGTAGCGTTGCCTCATGTTTCGGGTCGGCCAGAAGGCCGCGGGCAAGCCCAGCTACTGGCAGTGCCCGTCAACCGGACATCCGGTCAACGACTTTATCCCAGAGAACATCATGGAAGATGTTCGACCTGGTTTTCACTGCTGTGATACCAGGGGACTGGCGTAAAGGCGCTACGTGGAGGACACAGGGGACGGCCGCTTATGACACATTTAACCACCCTTTCATACTATCATGGAGGGTGGCTAGGACTAGGGCAGCCCATGACTACCAGGATGACAGAGTGATGTAAAGTAAAGTGGGTAGTACCTGACGCTCTACAAATCTCAACAGTGAGTCCTCATGGATAGTGTCGGGAGGCCAATGGGGAAAGGAACAAGCACGCGTGCAAAATACTACTCAATTCTGGTCTCTCTCTTCGAAAGGAAAGCTATCTGTGCGTTGGTGGGGAGAGCGACCTTATAAAGGCTGCTTGGGAGGTAGCTGCCTTGGAAGTTGATGCCTTAGTACTGAGGCAACAGCTGCCACGTGAGCAGGTACCTACTATGAACCAACAGATAGAATAGGAGTGAAGATCAAGGGAGGGAGGTCTGTGTATAAGACAAGAGGTTTGCTCCCTCTGAATGCTCTTAATCTCTGTTTCTCTGATCAGAAAATCTAGAGAACTCGATGCTACACCAAACCACTCTCCATACATTCCCTTCATCAGCACAACGCCAACTCTAACCTCAACGCTCCTTCGAAATATCATACTACTATATTCCTGCCCCCGGCAGTCTAATTGCTTTTTAGCATTCCTCCAGTGGTCGGAATCCGCCGTTTGAGAACCCTACCTCGCTACACTACTCACTCCTGTTATCTCTTCCGTACCAGTATCCAGACCACATAATCCATCCTACTCTTATTACGAACAACTTCGCGGCCTTTCTCAACTTTCTATCAGCAGCATGTCAGACCCGTCCGGCCAACAGAATCCTCAGTGGGGATACGCGAACCTAGCTAGGGGCAGGGTGGACATGCCAACCAGCCCCAGTGGCAAGGTGGATATGCCAATCAACCCTAGGGGCAAGGCGGATATGCCAACCAACCCTAGGGGCAGCCTGGGTATCCCGCCCACCCTCAAGTCCCGGAGCTGTCTGGCACCCCTCATACGTACTATGGTGACCCAGTCCAGGGACAGCATGGGTATGGAAATCCAACCCAGGGACAACATGGGCACGGTGGGACAGGGGTTGTGCACAATCCCATTCATCCTGCATAGCTCTCTCCCGCAAAGTTTGAAGCCGCGCAGGCGATGCACCCTCCTCCCCGCCCACGGCGCTCGAATACATCCGCCAGCGTCGTGAGCAGCAGCGACAGCAGTGGGGGCGGCGCTGCCATTGGCAGCCATCGTGGTAGGCAGTGACCGGCGGCATCCAGAGGGGACGCCCCTTCGAGCCGAACCAGGAGCCAGACACCCGCCGGGTGCGGGGACGGCAGCACGAGTCATCGCGGCGAAGATACCTGGACCGAGCCCGTTGCCCACCGCACTCGGGGCGGCACCGAGAGGTCAGGGCCGAGGCGTGCAGGGGCCGTCAGCACCGGCAGTACGCACGGCGCTCAGGGTTGGGAGACAGACACGGACCTTTACGAAGCTTCGGATTTAGGTCGCGGCTCCGGAGCAGCCCGGGCGTCGCCGCCGGCCCAACCTACTCCAGTCCATCAACCTCAGGCTCAGCAGCATCCTCAGGGCCAGCAGTATCAGCCGCACCAGCCTGCTCCCGCTCCCGCCCAGCCTGTTCCGACCCAGCATTATCCTCAGGGCCAACATTATCCTCAGGGTCAGCGTTATTATCAGCCCCAACCTGTTCCCGCCCAGCCTATCCCCACTCACCACTATCCTCAGGGTCAGCACTATAATCAGCCCCACCCTGTTCCCGCCCACCCCGTTCCAGCCCAGCCTGTTCCGACCCAGCATTATCCTCAGGGCCAACATTATCCTTAGGGTCAGCATTATTATCAGCCCCAACCTGTTCCCGCCCAGCCTATCCCCACTCACCACTATCCTCAGGGTCAGCACTATAATCAGCCCCACCCTGTTCCCGCCCACCCCGTTCCAGCCCAGCCTTTTCCAACCCAGCACTATCCTCAGGGCCAGCACTATCCTCCGGGCCAGCACTACCATCCGCCCCAGTATTACCCCAGGGCCAGCATTACAACCCGCCGCAGCATTATTCTCCGGGCGAGTGCTATCCCCAGGGCCAGCAGTACCATCCGCCCCAGCCGCCTGCTCCCGCCCCACACCCCCAAGCCGGGGACCACCACCCCGCGGCAGCCGTGGCCGGCGGTGCGCCCCCGCCCCCGCCACCAGCCGCGCCGGCGGATGGCGTGGTGGAGCGGGGGTCCGCCAACGACCCAGTCGGGACCTGCAACTGGTTCGACATCACCAACATGATCATCAAAAAACCGCTCGGAAATGACAGGGTCAAGCTTTGCTTCGAATTCAGAGTGGACAAAGAATACAAGGTGACATCCCAGACGTCCCCTGACGACTGGCGGCCGGCTCGGTCCGGGGGCGCCCGGGTTGGTGCCTTCGCCATCGCTTCAAGTCGTCGAAGAAGAATGTCCATATCATGTTCTTCGTGGCGGGAGAGGGTGACAATGTTGCGGCGGCGGCGAGATGGCTGGAGCGTTCGAGGTCGTCCAGGGACGACAAGGAGGGGTCCGGAAGCAAGAAGGAGTCGTCTGGAAGCAAAAGGCGGTCTAGGGCCAAATCTGTAGGGTCTCCCAAGTCTTCCTCAATCGTTGGCCTTCCGCACCCCCCTTGTTTCCACTTCAAGCACCGTTTCCCTCCTTTCTCCCCTTTCTTTTCCATGTTATTCGTTTTCTTCCCTCCTAACCCTTTTTTGTCATAACCATTTTGTTTTCGTTATTTCAGTTTCTTTAATTTTCGGTTTCCCCCTTTTGTTTAATAGTTTCTTTTTCTTTCTTTTTTTTTCTTTGTTGGTTGGGCTTCAAGGGGAAAAAGCAAACACGCGCGTGGTAAACCAATCTGTTGATTCTGATGATGTACAGGGAAGAGTAAAGCTAGTCTACACGTGAGTCGGAGGAATCGCTTTTGTAAGCGATTCCAAGGGGCCCACGTGACCTAAGGTCTGTCGAGGGGGCTGCCTTGGTGACTGAGGCAACTCGTCCACGTCACGGAAGTGCACCCAACCGTGGTTCAACATTCTTTTCTTTTTTTCTTTTTCTTTCTGTTGGAAGGCCAGGGTTCCAATTGGAAAAGACACGCGTGTGGTAAACCGATTCTATTGATCTGAATGATGTACGAGGAAGAGAAAAAGCTAGTCTACGCGTGGGCCGGAGGGAGTGCTTTTGTAGGCGACTCCTGAGAGTCCACGTGATCTGAGGTCTGTTGAGGTGGATGCCTTGATGACTGAGGCAACTAGTTCCTCATGGGTGCAGAGAGGTGCACCCAGTGGTTCAACAGTGGCCGATATCTAGGGGTGGCCGAAATTTAGGTGGTGCGGCTTAGATGGTAGAGCAGGGTTGATGGTTCGAGGGGCCCATGCAATATTTATAACACTAGTACTAGTCACGTCTTCCCCCAGTTTTGTCGAGTGATGTTCCAAAGATTCAAACGCCGTCGTGGCAGCAGCCTTGTTTGCGGACACAGCATTGACGTTGCTGAGAACAGCACTGACGCGCCACCCCGTCGTCCGTGGTGGACTGCTGCGCAAAGATCGCCTGGCTCGCCGGGTCTCGATCCATAGCCGTCGTCACGAAGCCAGCATAGGCATCCACTAGCACCGCCGTTTTGGAGGGAGGTGTCGTCCTGGCCGGCGTAGATCTCGTTCGACGGCCTCTCCTCCGTGTCGACCCTGGCGACGAACCCGAGATTGCCTTAGCCGCTCTTGAGCGCCCTGGCCAGGTCCGCGTTCTCCTCGGTGTTGGCGCTCACGCCGCCACTGCCCTACTGACTCATTAGTCGTCCCAAGGATGACCTCGAAGTTCATGACGCTGTCGCACGGGAACCCCTGAACGCCCGTGTGATAACTGTATCCGCCGGCCGAGCCCCCTGACGCCAGCACAACCTCCCACGGCGACGACGCCGTAGAAGGCGAGCATCTCGTAGACGCGGCCCCCAGGTGGAGCCCGGCTGGATGGACGCCACCGTTGTAGACGGTGCTGTTCATGTGGCCGAAGTCGAGGGTCACGCCCGAGAGGATGCTGGCCGAAGGGGCAGTTGTTGGTGGTGAGGACCGAAGTGGCGGTGCTGGCCGGCAGGGCCATGCACCACGGACGCTGCATAGCCCCCGGGCCTAGATCCTCCGGTCCCTGGACCACAGTGTAAGGAAGATTATTACCTATCAGTCTGGCGATGACCTACTTGGGACCTAGGTAGGCATCTGGTCCCCCACAGACTCTCTACATAGGGTGTACATTCTCACCAGCCTCGTTCCTACTTAGTTATTCCTAATTCTGGACGCCGCCGACATCTACCGGTCGATTAGATGTCGCTCCTTATCAACGGCCTCGGGCGGCATCTATCTCGGTGGTGCTCTATCACATGATCGCTGTCTCATGTTATCGCGTCCGCTCAATAGAGGGGTCCCAGACTGGGGTCACTGGGGCGGATGGGGCAATATTCGTCTGGGGAAAGTTGAGTCTGAAGGATCGGGGTCGTTGAAGGGGCAAAAAGGACCCTGATCGAGCAGCGGGCCATTCTAGAGGACCGGCCCACCATCGGAACGGCCCCCTCCTAGGCAATTTGAAGTTACGGCCGCAGGGACCATCATTCTACGGACCATTGCCGACGGACTAAGCAGCCTGGAAGTGGGGGAGCAGTATAGGTAAGTAGGTAGGTACCTAGGTTGAAGATTAGCCAGCGTCACACATCTCCTAGTTGGCTTCCGAGATGCCGAGTAGCCTCTAGGATTCCATACTGCTCCCTGAGTGGCCCCTAATAACTGTTTATTGCGCATGCTACATTAGTACTCCTAGATACGTAATCACAATAAACACGACAGCAAACGCACAGGAGTGATGCGACTGTGTGGTTCAAGATGAGGGCCTTCATTGATGGTTGCGTAGGTTGGCGTGGCTCAGCTGCGGCTCAGGGTGGGATGTCGTCCAGGTTGCGAGAGCCGACTTACAACAATGAAGCCACGAATGTGATTGGTCTATCTCAGCCCCTGGTGATTCGTTCACCAACACAGCTTTTGTGCCGCAACACATGATCCGGTTTGCAGTTTGCAGTTTGCAGGCCACCATCGCTCGCCATCGCATTTCGTTGAGATAAATTGTCAAATGGCCAGTCTGTGATTGAGCCCGAAGGAGCCGATGCGTTTCACAACCGTTCCTTCTCGCAAGATATGTCATTGTGGTGGTCGGTTTTTGGGGCCTGAATTTTCAGACAAGGCGAGCAGAGCTCGGATTCAGCCCACAACTCTAGGGGTCCCCCTCAAAGTTCCACGGCCTCCCCCATGCCGGTAATCAAGCGACCATCCCGACCGGCCCCCGACTGGTACTACAGCCGCCTTTTTCGGCCGTTGCGTCGACCCGGGCCGTGGGAAAATGAGCCTGTTTGTTCTTGATGACTAGTATTCCTGCCCTGTCTGACTAGTTTCCCAACCCGGCTCTCACATACGCCTGACATCGACTATAAATCGAACATGCAGTGCTCCACCTTCGATGGAGGCTCTCCTGAAGAAAGAAACTGCAAGCATTGGTAAGCAGACACAACATAGTGGATTCCTAGAACCATCCTGACGTCCTAATATACTTGCCTTCTAACTCCTCATCGTCGCCATGGCCCTCGCCAGCGTACCCCTGCTGGCATTCGCCCTCCACAACTACTACGAGGGGTACCTCCAAGGAAAATACGCCAAGAAGTGCCAGCCGTACCCAGTCCCCGCACCCGGGACCGAGAAGTTCCCTCCCCACGAGGTCAGCCTCGTCATCGCATCCATCGAGCCCCCGGACGCCTTGGCGACCGCGCTCGTGGGCTGGATCAAGCAGCGGCCTCGCGAGATCATCGTCGTGACGATCCCCCGCGACCGCGAGCGGATCAAGCAGCTCGCCCTCCAGGCGCAGGCCGTATCGCGCGGCGAGAAGGCCGAGCAGGCTCGTCAGCTAGGCGAGAAAGCCTTCCTCGTCTTCGACTCCAGCGACGACGAGGAGGAGTACACGGTCAACAGCAGCAGCAGCAACATCAACAACGAGGACGTGTCCACCACCACCACGACGCACGAACGCCCCCAAGCCGCCACCAGGATCATCGTCCTCACCGCCCCCGAGGCCAACCAGCGCCTCCAGCAGGGAATAGGCTTTAAGCGCGCCACTGGCAAAATAATCGTCATGACCGACGATGACACCTTCTCCGCGCATGATTCCGCCCTCCGCATGCTGGTCGCGCCCTTCGAGGAGTCCGACCACATCGGCGGCGTCGTCGGCAAGGTGTTCCCTCAGCTGACCCCCGAGCCCGGTAAGCTCTCCGCCGCGCCGCGCACCGCATGGGCCGCGATCGCGGCGCGCCAGTGCGTCGGCGTGTTCCCCTGGCACAAGGTGCAGATGGGCTCGCGGTCCGGCCGGGCGGACTGCATCCTCGGCGCGTTCGGGGCCGCGCGGGCGGACGTGCTGCAGCGCGAGGACTTCCTGGAGGACTTCCTGGGCGAGACCTGGCGGAACCCGCTCACGGGCGTACGGCACCGATCGCGCACGGGCAACGACTCGTTCATGGGCCGGTGGCTGCACTACGGGGCCGGGAAGAGGGTCGTGCTGCAGAGCGACGAGCGGGCGGCGGTCACGACGCTGATACCCACGGAGGCGGCGGTGCAGTTGAGGAGGCTGGCGAGGTGGGGGAGGACGGGGCACAAGGTGGCGCTGAACTGGGTTGTGTGGAGGCCAGGCCTGAGGGGCAGCCTGGCGGACTCGAAGTGGACGACGAAGGGGCAGGTCCTCGGGCTGGTGTCTTCGTGGTTCAAGGCGCTGCACGTGCTGGCGTGGCTTTGGGCGCTGGATCAGTGCCCCGCCGTCGGGGTCGCGGTCACGGCGTGGTATGCGTATCTGTACGTCTCAGGGTACTGGGGGTTCTTGAGTCGGTATCCGCAGTTTAGGGGGTGGTACACCTGGGTGGTGCTGTTCGGCTTTGATACGGTTGGGCAGGTGCTGATGGATTTGTGGTGCTGGCTGACATTTTTCGACGATTCGTGGGGGAACAGGGATGACAGCGTGAGGGTGTCGGAGTTGGGGACTTTGGAGACGACTGAGGACGTGATTTGCTGAGTTGGAGTAGGATGAGGCTCGTTGCTCGGTTCTTGGGGTTCGGTGGCGGTCTGTTTGGATAGAAGAGGTCCCGGATGGCAAACTGTCCCTCTGTAAGATATGGAGGGGTGAGAGGTCGCTGGGAGTCCCCGTAATTTAGGCCGTGTAGAATTATAGTCCTCGCATTCTTCATGCCCACCCGAATTCGCGTCCCAGTGATTTACGAGACCTTCGTGCGTGACTTTGCTTCCCTGCGTTGTTTGACCTCTCCCCCTGGCAGGCACGGCGTTCACTTGTTTTGAGGCCGGCTTAGATCGGCGCGGCGAGAGAGTCGGAAGGACAAGCCTAGCATGTTCGGCACGTAAGAAGCTCTGTGCCGTTCGCGCTACGACGCCATCGGCCGGCCGTCTAGAGCTTGGGGGCGCCTCTCGGCCCCCCGCGATCCTCTGGTTGGGGGCTTCCCGACGAGGGCTGCTGGATGGACGTACCTCCGTGGCCTTCGCTGCCTGCATCTCGTCATCTGAGGCACAAATGTGCGTTGAGCTTGATGCCTATAGGCAGCTAGGGGGCAGGCTGTCGTCAAGGTGTAGGCAGAGATGGAGAACTGTATGAAAGACATCAGCGTGAAAGCCGTTCGGTAGCCACCTGTTTGAAATCTGAATGAGGCGTGTGACCACTTGACATTTTGACCCCGAATTAGCCTTTTCGGCTATGGTCAGGGCCTCTTAAATCTCTCTGCCTGCAATGCCACGAGCCACGAGCCACACCACCGCGGTCTCGGCTCGGGCCGGGTTGGGGCCTCAGGCTGAGCCCGCCAAATTTTCACATTCGTAGAATATACGAGCTGGTTGAGGTTTATCGAAGCTGTTTTTCTTGCTGGCCTACAGTTTCAGGCCGTCCCGTTGCCCGTGGCCGGGTTGACCTGCCTTAGTCATGACTTCCTTCTTGGCCGCCACTGTTGCCCGTTCGTGGGGTTTCTGCGCCCGAGAGGAGCCCCGGGATCCATCCCGGACGTCAACAACTGGCAGCCGGCCCGGAGACCCTACGTGGCGGCACTGCCTCAGCGACACGTAGATCTTCTCTCCTCGATGATGCTACTGGCTGTGTTTGTTTGATTACATGCCTTCGTAAGCGCTGCGGTTTGGCTTCGACGGATAAAGAGCGCCAGTGTTGCTCATTGATAGGGAAACAGGAGGTGGTAGACCGAGCAATGGCAAGAGGGCGATGTAGAGGATTTCGTGGGGAGTGTAGGTTGGAAGACCAGCTCGGCTAGAACTCGCCTAGGCAAGATACCCATGCCTCGCAGGTGCCTAAAGCGGGCCGGCAGCGTGTGGCTATATTTAACTTCAGTCTAGGCAGCAGAAAACCGGCCATTTCATTATTGTCATGGCCCCCAAAGGCTCAGAAAAAAAAACACGCGGACAGCGAGCCACCATCTGGTCGTGCCATAGGGCTCAGATAAGGCTGGCCGTTTCGGCCAACATTGCCCCGGGTCTTGATATCGGCCATGCCCTGAACGAATGTGAAGGTTGCAATAGGCAGACGAGAGTGTATTTCTCGTCGCTGGGCTGGATTAGTGGGCCGCACTATTAGCGACTGGACATTGGTAGGGATGGCTCACGTTTCGGGACCGGCCACATGGCCCCGGGTCTTGGGCACGCCCGGCCGCCAAAGCGACCCGGGGCCGATCGCCACACCACTATAAAACCGGGTCCCTACGGCAAGTCGTAGAAACAGTTCGATCCCCGTCTCGCCGACTTGATATCCAGATTGGCTTCGATGTGTCGCACGGAGGGCCGGAGGGGCGACCATGCTTGACACATCTGGTCCACTCAGTTTAGAGAAGTATGGAGGCACGGCAGTTGCTGACGACTATTGATGACTGCAATGAGGTATAGCATATGGGCGGCCACGCCAGAATAGTGATGATGACTTGAGTTTGTGATGCCAGGTAGGTAAAAATCCGCGTATAATAAGAGATCTCGACCCAGCCCTGCTGAGAGGCATTCTAGCCGGGGAGCCAGAACGACAGTCTTGAGAAACACCACAGTCGGTTCAGAGTCGACAACATTATCTGCAGTTTTCTACCTTGCCCTGTGCCTTATTACCCGATCTTCAACCTCCAGCCATCACATCGGCCAATCTCTCCATCCCACCCGAGCCCGCACTACACCGTCCACGGACGCATCAAACAGCCCTTACAGCCAAAACCCGCTTCCAGACCTCCTTAGCAGCAGCCCGGTCGAAATGTCGAGCCAGAATATCCGCCCATCCTCCCGGCAGGGCCAGCCTCCCACTCCCGCGCCGGGCGCGCGGCCTCCTTCTCGTCAGGGCTCGGGGAACCGGGGCCAGTCGGCTACCACGGGGCCTTCGGCGACTCCAAAGCCGCCTCCCACGGGCCCCAAGGCGTGGGTGGAGGGCAGAGAGGGCTTTGATCCAGTCCTGGGCAGGAAGTGGATCGATGTAACCAATCGTTTCACCGAGACAGAAGAGAGCAAGAGCAAGCCCCGCGAAAAGACGCCGGAGGACACCGAGGTGCTGATCAACGTTCAGGTGCAAAACACGCGGGTCATTTTCAAAGTCTTCCAGGATGAAGGGCGGATTCTCGGAGATGGCAGATGGGCCTACTACAACAAAGTGACTCACACCATCTACTTTACGAGAAGACAGCCTTCGGAGATTCTGCTGAATGCGTGGAACCAAGGGCAAGCTACGAAGAGGGCGGCGGAGCAGCCCCCCCCGCCCGGCTATGGCGCAGTCGGTGGCACCTCCGGTGTTGGACTGGGCAGCACCGGTCTCGGACAGGGCGGTATCAACCAGTACTAGTCATCATGGGGCGTGGGTGCCTTCAGCTTCGCAGTGGTCCCTGGGCGTCGCTGGTTCTTCGAACCACTCTCTCCTCTTTTTCACGATTTCTTCCGGTTCTCCGTTTCCTTGTTTCCTCTTTTCCCAAGCCTTTCTCTAACATCATTGCTGTTCACCCCTTTTTTCCTGTTCGTATCTGCACCTACACTACTAGTTAACTCTCCCTCCTAGTCGTTTGTTTCCACTATGTTTGTCCCCTCACTGGCTGTCTCAGCGATCCGCCATTTTTAGCCGTTCCCATAGGTACCTAATCAACTACCTACCTAACCCATTCAGCTGTCATCATTAGCACCCTCGCATCCCGTTCCTTTGCCATCTTCTTGCCTTCAAGAATAAAGATAAACTTAGCAAAATAGTTGCAAACGTCCTACTTGTCTATAATCATTTACCAGCCGCGTCGCCATTGTAGCTGGGCTCTAACTGCAACCCCGTTTGGCCCTCGGCCTCTATTAATTTGATGCTTCGGGGAGACACCATGGGTCCTCGTCATCCGTGTACGAATGAAGCCATCGACCGCCGTACCAAACCCGACTATCATAGCCCGAATACCACCACTCTAGAGTCCCCCGTCGAGATACTCGAAGAGGGGCTTCCCATTTGCACCACTCGGGCCATTTGTCAAGGGGGGTTTGTGATGGGCTTGTGGAAACGTCCACCACGCAGTCGTAGTAGTGGCGCGCCGCTCCGGGGAACTTCGTGACGAAGTACCATGTGCCGGTGAAGTATAGCTCGTCCGCCTCCCCAAGCACAACTTTCCTCACTGGCCTGCCCAAGCGATAGCAGCCGACGCTCTCGCGGTGGCCGTCGGCGTATGTGAGAACCATGCCGGTGATGATTTCCACTCCGGGTCGCTTGATTTTCAGCACGAGATCGACTTCTGTGACGTCCTTCATTGAACAGCGGGTATACACTGCTGGGCGACGTATGCGTCTGTGGTGTGAGTGCAAGGGATAAGGAAGCTGAGGCGGCCAGCTGATGTACTGGGTGTGTGGCAGCTGCGCCGGACCGGCGTTGGAGATGCCGACCAAGTTCAAGTGGTCATTGTCCAGATCCTCGCTCAACAAGTTCAGCCACACCCGCGTAGGCCGATCGCATGGCAATGGGCCGATGACGGACTGGAAGGGGGCGTCGCTCAGGGGCAAGGCGCTGCCGAATAGGACAGCTCTGTTCTTATTGGTGCAGAACTGAGACACGACGCTGTTAGCGGTGCGAGTTCTATTGGGGCGCAAGACAATCGGCTCAAGGAGCGTGGGAATGAAGAATGCAAGGTAGCCTTACCACAATGCCCCCTGTGCCAAGGTCGCCAGCGGCCGTACGCAACGGCCGGCTCAGGATATCTGTGATATACTCCCCGTCGTTGACTGGCATGTAGATCCAGAAATAGGGGCACGACGCATAGTCGTATATGAACAGGTCACTGGCGTCTTCAAGCGGCCCGCCCTGATCTGCGACAATGCATACGATCTTCCGGCCGTCTGTGGCCACGTTGTAACCGATCGTGCCGGGGCTGTTGATGTCGATCGCCCTCATGCGCAGACTGTACAGCATGCGTTCATAGCTCTCGCTCTCGTCCGGGGGCCCCAGCGTCGAGATTTCCATCAGCCGAGGGAATGGCGCTGTCGGGAGCTCCCAGCGGATGTCCGTGAGAGCTAGACCCGATGGCCCACGTGCCAGACTCTCAGGGACATCAATCCAGCGTGCCTTTCGGCCCTGTAGGCATGTTAGAAAGCCGGCGTCAGTACTATGGTGGAGAAACCGAAACGTCGGCGTAGGTTGGGGAGCTCACCTCGACCCCAACTATTACGGGAAGAGGTCCTCGCCAACGAGGCACGCGCCTCCACCACACACCTCGCTCACGGCCGATGGTCTGACACCACGTGTTCCGCCGTGATATAGGTACGAATACCACGCGAAGCAGCCCGAGGTGGTCATCAGCGACGAATATATCCCCGTCGGTATCCCACGTTTCCTCGCCAGTTCCCTGGCTCGGGGATGACGGCGCTGGCCCATATGTATGCGGGGATTCTCGCCAAGCTGGTATGACGAGCATATCTCTGCTTCTCTGCCCGTCGTGCTCGCTGCCCTCGTTCTCCGGGCTGTTGGAGAGGGTACTGACGTAATATTTACCATCCAACTTGGCGAACGTCGCGTAAACGGCCTGGGTGAGGTCGATGAAACAGCTGTAGTTCGGCGAAGACGGAGACAATGTCAACCGATCCCAGGTGTCGAACGTCGCGCACACCTGGACAAGATGGCTTGCGATCTTGACCCAAAGCTCTTGGGGCAAAGGAGGGCCCTTCCATAGGCAGGACTGGTCTCGATGAAGGTTAAAGGCCAGGGCTTGACAGATGCGCTTGGATCGCCGCACATTGTGGAGGGTCTTTCCCAGCGGACCGAACGCGAAGTCCATTATCCGGTGGATCGCGGGCGTGAGATTGTGCGACTGCGGCACCCAGCGGAGACAGTCATTGTGATAGGAACACCGCAGTTTCAATCCTTCGCCTCCAACGCAAGGGCGATCACCCAGACACATGTGGAGATCAAGCTCGCGATCCCACTCTTCTCGGTGGCTGCAGCTGGTATAGCCATGTCGAACTTTGAACGTGAAGGTGGCCGGTGGTAGGATGTTGGGGACTGGAGATTCGTCGGGTGGTTGGTTTTCGCGAGGGGTCGACGGCGGAAGAACGCCCTCTGAATATGATGCCCCACGATCAGCAACGCAAGAATAGCAGCGGCCAACCTAGTGCAAGGTGACGGAAAAAACCTACCCAGGGTGATTTGGTCAAAGTTCTTGATGAGGAAGCGACAGAGATAACACCGCTGCCTCATGAGGCACAGCTTGAACGGCTTCTCGCTTTCTGCGTCTTGAGACATGACTAGGACGATTGGAACGGAGCTCGCTGAGAAGAGGGCAAGAAATCCCGACGGCGAGACCCTTAACACTTTTGTGTACGTTGGTAGTAGGGAGGCAGGGCCAATTGATGGAGGTATATCGTGGGACAGTTTGGACATCCGGTGCCGTTGGGTGGGGTCAAGTCAAGCAGATTGGCAGACTTGCTGCAGCCAATCGTCAGCTCGCAGCCAACATGGACGGAGCGCTGGTGCCTGGTGTAGGTACCACTGACCGAGAAGATGGCCATATTTCCACAGCCTCTCTGTGCAAATACCCAAAGCGGGAAACCGGGCTACCACTTACCCACCACCAGGCAGCTAGGCAGCCTGAAGTAGGCACTTCGTCGGATGAACGCCTACCAGGTAGAGGTACGTAGTCCCTCTTGGATACATCGCGGCCGACAAGCAGGCCCACTCTAGCCTGAGGCACTCGTGCAGAACAAAGTGTCGATGCCCCTTAAGCACGTGACCCAACACCTGACTTACAAACAGCCCCCAACTTCTCACTCACATTTCAGGTTCACTGTTGCGGTTAATTACCCCTGGGTCGAGATGTCGGCCATATGGTGAGGGACATGAATGGCAGCAACAGGCCGGCCCAGGGTGGTTTCTCGTCGTTGAGCTGGGCGGGAGGCCGCGCCATAGGTGTTGGCAACGTTGCCTCACGTTTCGGGCCGGCCACGAGGTCGCGGACGAGAGCAGCCACTCGCAGAGACCAACGACCAATAGTCGGGCCACCGACTGTCCTTGAGAACATCGTGGAAGAGATTCGATTAATCTTTCGCTCTTGTGATACCAGAGGACTGGCGTGAATGTGTTCGGGTAGAGGACACATGGGACGGCCTCTTTTGACACATATCTACAGCCACACTTCTAATTACACCATGAAGGGTGGCTAGGGCTAGGGCCGCCCATGACTACGAGTATGACAGAGTGCCATGAAGTGGGTATCTAGTATTCGGCAGATGTCGAATAAGTGAGTCTCTATGGATAGAATGAGTGAATATCGGTGAAGGGAATCTGTGTATAATAAGAGACAAATCTCCTTTCCCCTTTCTACTAGTAATCTCTGTTTCTCTGATCAGACAACTCAGACACTAGACACTACTTCAGAACAGCCCCAAAACACCCCGATCCTTCCAATAACACAGTAGCAACAACCGCCCTGACTCTGTTTTCAAATATCATCCTCTTTGTCCCCACAGCTCATTTTCCTTCAATACCTAGACGCCGTCCCCTCAACAACCATCTGCCCCCTTTGCCACTAGTCGTTCCTTTCATCTCATCCACCCTACGCAGGGCACACAGTTAGCGGTCTTAATACCGACAACTCCCAAGTCTTACACTCGCTTCCATCGAAAGAAGTAACTACTATGTCACACAACCCGTCCGGCCACCAAAACCCTTACTGGGAGCATGACGATCAAGACGAGGGTCAACCTGGATACGGACAGCCAGCCCAGGGACAACCTGGGCATGTGGCCTCGGGTGGCACGCATGGACACGCCCAGGGCACGCGGTTCCCTCCCCCTGCGCATGGCGGTATGGCCCCGCCTCCCCGCCGACGGGGGACGAATCCACCCAGCACTGTGAGCAGCAGCGATAGCAGTGGCGGCGGCGCCCCCATCGGTTTCCCCCCTGCACCAAGCAGCGGCGCACCCGGCCGTGTCCCCCGTGGCAGGCAGGGAGCGGCCGGGTCCCGAGGCGACACCCCCTCCAGCCGAACCAGGAGCCAGACACCCGCCGGCCAACGCGGGGACGGTGGCACTCGTGATCGCACAGACCCTCACGGGACCGAGGCCGTCGCCCTCCGCACTCGGGGCCGCACCGATCCGCCAGCGCCGAAGCGCACAATGTCGATGGACACCGCAAGTACCACTAGTAGTGCCTCCCGCATTCAGGGCTCGGGTCGCCGTCGTGCGGCTGGCCCTGCCGGCCAGGTGACTCCCAGGCGCGCCACCGGGCTGGAACCGATGCATGGGGAGGATACTGACACTGACCTTTACGGTGTTTCGGATGACGACGCTGCTGCAGCCCCGCCGCCGCGGCCCGCACGACGCGCTCCTGTCCAATATCCTCCTCCTCAGCCTGCTCCGTTGCAGTATCCTCCGCCTCAGCTTCAAGCACAATATCCTGTGCCACAACCTCAGGCGCAATACCCTCCGCCTCAGCCTGCTCCGTTGCAGTATCCTCCGCCTCAGCTTCAAGCACAATATCCTGTGCCACAACCTCAGGCGCAATACCCCCCGCCTCAGCCTCAGGCTCAATTTCCCCCGGCCCAGCATATTCCGGCCCAGCATGTTCCGGCCCAGCATGTCCCGGCCCAGCACGCTCCAGCCGGCGCTCCAGCTGCGGCCGTGCCCGGCAACGCTCCAGCGGGTCCGGCTACGGCATCCGAGAGGCCACCGATGCAGGGCAGCAACACCGACCTGACTCCCGGCAGGCCCTGGGTCGACGTCACCGAGGTCGTCGAGGTTAGAGAGGAGAAGGGCGGTCGCAGCCTGCGCGTCCGTTACAAGCCCCATCAGAGCCGTACCAGAACGCTAAACCTCGAGCCCGACCAATTCCGTCCTGGCCGTCTCCGGAGCGGCGCAGAAGTTATTTTCTATCACAGTCGGAGTACCAACACGGTGTTCTATATAAGGGCTCTCGACATCGACTCATTCATCAGGACGCGCGACCCTCAGCCTGCGGGGAAGCCGGCGGAGGAGGAGAAGGAGGAGAGCTGGCAGATGAAGGCGGTGCAGACGTTTGCTGGTGAACGACTGATTCCGTTGCCGATCCCATCGTTCTTGGCCAAGAGCGAGCCCGAGGCCAAACAGGGGTCCGGGAGCAAGGAGTCCGATGTCAAAAAGGGCTCGGGAAAGAAAGGGTCTGGCGGCAAGAAGGGGTCTGGGAGCAAATCTGGAAGCAAATCTTAGGCTATCCAGTCTCGGTTGTCGTTCTTCGATGACTCCATTGCCTTGATTCTTTCTTTCCCTTTCCCATTCTCCAGTCCCCCCTTCCCCCCCTTTTTCACACACACAAACAAAAAAAAACAGAAAACAGAAAACAGAAAACGAAAAAAAAACTAAAAAAAACTACAGCCCCCTTCCTACCCAACCAAGCCGTCTCTTTTGCTTTTTTTTCCTTCGTAAGACTCTTATAGATTTCATTATTTCTGTTCAGCTACGCCGTCAAATCCTTCTACCCCCCTCCTTCAACACCCACCCTTCTTCCCTTTTCCGCCAGCAGCGTTTGTATCCGGTTTCCCCCCTTGAATTTCGGCTTGGCTCTGGCTCTGTATTACCATCCCGTTCAGTTCCCGATGATTTCACCATTCTCGTGTTTTGCCCGTCGTTTGCCCTTCTCCCTCGCTTTCCCTTCCCTGATTAACTTAGTTCTTTTTTCTCTCCCAACATAATAGACAGATTGATATAGCAGTGTTAAGTGTCCCCACAGAGATAGTGTCAAATTTTAAGTAGAATCCTGTCAACAGATGCCAACCCACACACGTTGTAACAGTCTGCCGTGTCCAGCCCTTCTCAACCCCTGCTAACAGAGTTGAACCGATGCCACTAACTACCAGTAGTAGCACCTCCTAGTAGGCACCCACCAACCCACTCACCCACCTCCTTACTCATCATCAGAATCATCGTCATCGTCGTCATCAACCTCCTCATCTGAGACCGGTTCCGAGTCCGAGCTCCCGTCTTCGATTGACGACCGCGGCTTGTAAAGCGGATCCCGGCCCGCCGTGTACGAATGGAGCCATTCGCCCCCGTACCACACCCGGCTGTGTTTTCTCGTGTAGAACCATTCCAGTGTCCCACGCTGAGCCGTTGCGAGTGTGAAGGTGCGGTTTTTGTTATACTTGTCGGGATAGAGGACCGTTGGCGGGTTCTTGGATACTGTGGCGACCATGTCCCTGAACGCAGACTTTCGATACCACGGGAAGCGCTCCCGTTTGCCCGTGAAATAAAGCTTGTCCGTCTCCTCTAGCTTGATTGTCTGCGCGTCCGCGGTGGCGCGGTAAGTACCAACGCTCTCGCGGTGGCCGTCGGCGTAGGTGAGGAGCAAGCCAAGGGCCTCCTTGCCGTTCCAACTGAGGCAGACCTTCACCTCCGTGACGTGCTCCATGGAGCACTTGGTGTATATCACGTCTTGTTGGATGAGCAGGTGGTGTTCAGCGCTCGGTGCCTCCTGGAGTTGCCCGGGCCAGCGGTCACCCTCGACTTGCCCTGCGGTAGACACATCTTCATCGAGTCCCAAGATCCTCTCGGTGGTCGGCGAGGATGGTAGGTCCACTTGGTTGAGCCACACGCGTGATGGGCGCCCACCGGGCAACCGGCCAGTTGTAGACTGAAGAGACAAAACGCCCCGGGGCATTGAATAGCCGAAAAGAGCCATCCTATTTTTGTTGGTACAGAACTGTGGCAAAGGCTGTTCAGTGATGACGAGCAAAAGACTTGAGTGGACAAAGTAGGGGCATATGAGTCAGAGCATCGGAACGGGGCAAAGTCTTACCACCATCTTCCCAGGGCCAGAAGTGGGAGGTTGTATGAGGATCTCAGTGATGTACTCCCCATCGTTTATGGGCATGTAAACCCAGAAGAGTGCTTTGGGCTTTCCGTATATCGCGTACAGGGGGTCTGTCTTGTGGACGTCGGTGACTCCGGGTCGGTGGGGGACAACAGCGAGAACTTGGTGCCCATCTGTGGCCACGCCATACCCAACAGTGTCTGGGCCATTGACCTCCAAGGTCTTCATTCGGAGGCAAAATTGCCTCTCCACTCCATAGTCGTACGATCTCGTAGCTGCGTGGCCCATAGGCATCACATCTGCGATTTGCATGGAAAAATGGGGCGGTATGGCAGGAATCTCCCAGCGAACGCTGGGCAGGTTGTCAGGGAGGTACATATCCCGTGCCTTTACGCTCTGCACAGGTGTCAGAGAAGGAAATATGGAGGCTGGTCAAGGAATTGGGTCGTGGATCTCACCTCCATCTCGACTGTGGCGGAAATCGGTCCTTGCCCGCGAGGGATCTCGTCCCACCACAGGTGTTGCTCCGATTTTACACTCGCACACCACGCTTCCCGCCTTTCCCGGGGTACAAACACGACCTTGCGGATGCCAAGCTGGTCGTCGGCGAAGAACACAGCCCCGTCATCTTCCTTGTGAGCGTCGCCATCGGACGGCTCGACATTGGCGATGTCCGCACGCTTTGTTTGCCGTGCAGGGATTACAAGAACACTCCCAGTTTTCCGACCATGGGTCTTGGCTCCCGATCTGTTGGAAAGAGTGCTGACGTAGTACCGACCTTGGATCTTGACGAAGGTGGCGTAGACAGGCTGGGAGATGTCGATGGTGTTTGTCGAGTTGGGCTGTCGTTGGGCGGAAGAGATCAACCAATCCCACGTATCGACGACTGCGCATTCTTTCGAAAGGTGTTCTGCGACCATCATCCATAGCTCCAGGGGAAGCTGCGGGCCTTTCCAAAGACGGGGCTGGTCTCGGCCAAGATTGTGGCCTAGCAATTGGGATATGCGTTGACGTCGCTGCACATCCTGAGCATAGCACCCAGGGCCTTCGAAGGAGTGGCACATTGTGCGGCCGATGTCCGGGGTGAGGGGTGCTGGCAGCCAGTCTTTGCAACCAGGGTGGTAGTGTTCCTCATCTACCAAGGTCTCCCTCCTGCAGCACGGCTCAGAGGTCAAGCACAAGCAGATGACAACCTTTCTTTCCCAAGCTTTGGAATGCCATAACACATACCACCCGTTAGTCGGGACGAGTTTGAGCGTGATGGTCTCGGTGGATGTTATGGGGGCCTCGTGGAAGTAGGATCGCCTGGAGGGAGAGACGTTTCCTGCGTTAGGTGATTCATTATTAGCGTGATGGAAGGACGTAATGGAGAAGCACCACATGGACAGACAATTGCCTGCCACCTGGGTTGCAGCTTACTAAGGACGACATCGTCATCGAACACGAAGAGGAATCTACAATAAGCGCAGCGCCGTTGCGTAAGGCAGAAGACGAAGTTTGTACCGAGTTGATTGTCGTCGATGTCAGAGTCGGTGGACGAAGACATTGCGAGAACACGAGGTCTAGGGTGCCAACGTCTGAAGGAAAAGGTTGTGTATGTTTGAGGTATCGTGCCAGTGGACCCAAAAGAATTTAGGGATTTTCCCTGTGTACCATGGTGCCGCGGGGCAGCTGAGGGCCGTTGGGCGGGGTAATAAACAGCTGTGCAGCTGAGGGGAACGCAAACGCAACTCCCCTTTCCTGCACAGCCAATGACGCCTATCAGTCCTGCGATAGATGGCCTGTTGCCTGAATAATAGGCACCACGATGCAGGCAGACCTTGGCTGCCTGACCGGGGCCAAGTTGACAGGCCCTTCGTCCAGAAAAGTAGACCCATATGTTGCTCTCGCGACCCCGTTCAGCCTTTGGCCTCTGGAGGAAAGGGAGAGGCGGAAAAGAGGGAAGCACTGAAACCGCTCGCTGAATACCGTCATTGCAACTGTGTTCAAGACTCAAGCCATCACAATCACAATACCTCTACTCAATCCCCATCTCAAGAAACACCGGGATCGCAGCCAACGGTGCGCACATCGCATTAGTGCCATAAGGTTCAACCCGAATTCGGCGTCCCCACCTCGTCCTAAACAAAAAAAAATTTGCTGAGGCATTTCCACCACGTCCACAACTTCAGAGACAAATCCCTCGCATCTAGGTATCGATGTCTGAGTCAACTGTAGCAGATGCAAGTGTAGGGTTCTCTCTTTCTATTTCCTTCGCGTAAGCGATCTGCTGAAAAACCTCATTCGATACCCGTGTACCTGGTACCTATGATGGATAAGAATGCCGAAGCAGGCGGCCCCAGGCCTCCCGCAGGCGGCCCGCATCCAGAAGCCGGTGCCGACTCTAACACCACCGGGCGAGACGTCGCCATCGCCATGGTCGGAGAGGAGCGGCGCGCCTACGATACTGAAGTTGCTGCTCGGGCAGTTCGTAAGATTGACTGGTTTCTGATACCGGCTATGACCGTTGGATGTGAGTGTTTACTTACCTTCCTCGTCTCCGTTTTAGATCCCATCATCATCTATCTCATCTGCATCATCAGTTCGCCATCAGCAGGGTATGCTTCATCAGTCCAGCCCCGTGCTAACTTCGGACATTTTTCCAACCTCAAGATGGTCTTGTATACTACGATAAGGTTGGTGGTTCTACAGTGATATATCCATGCCACGTTCTAATCCGCATCTTCTGCCAGGCAATTTTGGGATCCGCCGTTCTCTTCGGCATGACTGCCGACCTGTCCCTCAGCGTCGTCGATCGCACCACCACACCACCAACGACAGACACATCGCGGCTCTCATGGGCCACGTCCCTGTTCTACTTCGGCATGCTAGCAGGGCTCTATCCCCTCACCTTCCTCATCCAAAGATTCCCCGTCGGCCGCACGTTGGGATGCATCATCATTCTCTGGGCGCTCGTGTGCATGCTCACAGCAGCGACTACCTCTTATGGCGGGCTGTACGCCCAGAGGTTCGCGCTAGGGTTCGTCGAGAGCGTCATACCAACTGCGTTCATGTGCATCATATCTGGTCACTACACACAGCGCGAGCAGGCGCTGCGTCAGTCGTGGTGGTTCTCCAGCACAGGGTGGTGGACCATCATCGGCGGAGCGCTTAACTACGGCTTTGCGCAGATCGAGGGCGGCGGGCTGAAAAGGTGGCAGTATATATATCTGCTCGCTGGATCTCTGACTTTCCTGTTTGGGTTGGCCTGCTTTGCTATGCCTGACTCAGCAGTTACTGCATGGTTTCTCACCGAAGAGGAGAGGTTCGCTGCAGTCGAGCGGCTCAGGGAGGGACAGACAGGGGTGAGGTGCACGACTATCAAATGGGCCCAGGTAAAGGAGGCTTTGTTGGACCCGAAGATTTGGCTCGTGTTTATCATGATGGGCTCAGCGTGAGTTTTGCCTTCTTGTCTTCCATTCATATGGATCCCCTGCCCCAAGAGATTCCCTATCATTCTCTTACCTTTCCTCTCCAGGTATACCGTAAATGGTGCCGTCAGCGGCTTCGGTCCTCTCATCGTCTCGACCTTCGGATGGAGCACCCTCGAGTCGATCGTCTTTCAGTTTCCGCTTGGAGGGCTCTGCCTCATCACCATCCTGCTAACCGGCTGGCTTGGGTCCCGATTTCCCAACATTCGCATCATCATGTTGATCATCACCTGCATGCCGGTGATCGCTGGATGCGCCATCATCTGGAAGAGCGAGTGGACGTACCATGCAGCTGCCCCAGTGGTCGGTTATACCATCATCGGCACTTTCGGCGGTACCGTCAGCTTGATCATCACCATCGGCATGTCCAACGTCGCAGGACACACGAAGAAGAGCTTCATGGCAGCCAACATTTTCGTAGCGTACTGCGTTGGGAATATCGTCGGCCCCCAGCTCATCAGGTCGCAGACCAGGCCACAACACTATCCTGAGCTGTGGACAGGTCTCATCATCTTGTAAGTTCTTTTGGGCTGGTATTAGGAGTGATCTCCATACCCTATGTCATCCCCGATCCAGGCATTACGTACTAATTTGGCTGACACCGGTGTTGGCAGCTATTGCATCACTATTACCTCCTCTGTCGCCCTCTTCGTCGTGCTCCGTCGAGCGAACAGGAGAAAAGAGGCAGTCCAGGAGAGCGACACCGAGAGGGATAAGCTAGCTTTCCAAGACCTGACGGACATGGAAAATCCCTACTTTCGATACGTGCTGTAATAGTGATAGCCCGGACTCCCGTCGCAAAAGTATGAAGCATCGAAGGATCAATAAAAGCTGCCCGTGTAGATGTCAGAAAAGATACGATTCTCGGTTCCAGCGTAATGGGATAGTGCAGACAGACTCTGCATTTGACGCCCGATAGAAATGAGAGTACAGTTTGTTCACTGTATTTGTCCACCGATCTCTGATCCAGACGCAACGCAAGGGCTCATACTACATTGATGTCTGCTACGAACCGCCCCCAATTTAGAAGCACAAGCACCGAGTGGTTGAATCTGCACCGGTCGTGCAACCGCGAAATAGGGCTCAGGGGCGCAGCGTCGGTTGCCTGCCAGCCTGCATGTACATGCATAGGTACGGTTTGCACGCCTTCTTGGCCCACGGTGTTCGCGTGGTCTCTGGTTCGATGTTCTGCACGGGGTACCTAAATATGCGACCCCGCGCATAATTGTCTCTCAAGGCAAACTCAACTCCAACTTCCACCTCCCGTTGCCATCAAACAATCGGCGCTCCCCCCTCTAGATCTCGACATCCACCAAAATGGATCCCGGAACCATTCTAGCCGTCATTGGGTTTGCGGACCAAGTTATCGTGCTCTGCAAGTTCTACCTTGAGACGGCCAAGGACGCGCCGTCGGACATTCGCGCCATGCTGGTGGAGGTGGCCACCGTCAAGACCATCCTCGACACGCTCCAGTTTATGATGTGCTCAGCTGCCGGCGGCTACAGCGGTGCCGTCCAGAGCCTCATTTCCCCGGGTGGCCCAGTTGATGAGTGCCATGGCGTCATCTCAGATCTCGAGAAGCTGTTCCCTGCAGGAATACTGACGAAATGCGATGCCGCTTCCAAGGGTGCTGGCGAGCGCACCAAGAAGCAGAGGGCGAAAGCGATTCTCGCAGCCTTGGCCTGGCCTCTCCATGCAGACAAAGCGCAGAAGCTTCTCCGTCGTTTGGGGAACCTGAAGCAGACCATCACTTTGGCTTTGACCACAAATTCAGCGTACATCGTCCCAATAATTTCAGCCGTACTTCGCGACGCCAAGAGGTCAAAAATCTGATGCGTGCGAAACAGTCAAACTATCCAAGAAATCCAGTCTACGACCCGGGAGCTGCACAAGTTGCTAACAGGTATTTGCCGACAATGCCCCTTTCCATGTTTCTCAGTCCTGCTTCCAATTCCGTCCCAGGCCTCGAGCTCTCAGCTGACGCAACGAACCAAACAGTTAGTCAGCGCATGGAAATTTACAGGTGGCTCGACTGCACTGACCCCTCACCGAGACATAACCTTGCTGTATCTCAGTATGTCGAGGGCACGGCTGAGTGGATCTTCCGATGCCCTGAATGGGGCCGCTGGATCGACCTCCACGAGCGATGTTTCTGGATTCACGGCATCCCCGGCGCCGGCAAGACTATTCTGGCCTCCAACGTCATCAGAGCTCTCGAGAATCATTGCGCGCTCAAGCCTCCGTCTCCTGATGGCAATGATGGCAGCAAGCTTGCTTGTGTGTACTATTACTGCTACTTCGGCAACGACCAAGATGAGTCGGGGCCCCTTCTCCGCTGGCTCGTCGACCAACTTGGCCGCCTCACCGAGACCGTGCCCCCACACCTCTACGACTGCTTCCAGAGCGGGCGCCAGCCCAGCGTGCCTCAAATCTTGACCGCGCTTGAGCAGTTGCTCGCGCTGGTTGGTCGAGTCTTTGTTGTCATCGATGCGGTCGACGAGAGCAAAGAGCGCCACAAGTTACTCAAGGTCCTGCATGACCTGGCGAACGACCATCGCTTCACAAAGCTGCAGCTCCTTGTGACAAGTCGAGAGTACGTCGATATTGAGAGGACGATGTCAAAGATCTCCGTCCATCTGTCTATGTCAAACCCTCTGGTTACCGAAGATATCCGACGTTGCGTCCGCGACACACTCACGACGAACCCGAAATTCAGGAGATGGCCCTCCGAAATCATGGCCGAGGTCGAAGAAGTCATTCCGAGAAAAGCGGATGGGATGTGAGTGATGAGCTTGCCAACGGTCCAAAGACTTTTATTACCCACTGAACTAATATTTACCCTCTCATCACTTGAACAGGTTCCGTTGGGCAGTTTGCCAGATGGACAGCCTTCGAAGACTTCCGCCGACGAAAGAAGCTATCATGAAGGCTCTCAAGAACCTACCAAAGGACCTGGAGGAAGTATACACACGGCTCTTCGAGGCTATTCCGGAGGAGGAGGTGGCTGTGGTTCGCCATGTGCTGTCGTGGATGTACTTCCACCAAAATCTCCATCAGGGCAGCATTCCCTGCCAGACGGTTCTTCAAGCCCTGTCGCGAAGTCCAGATGCTCCAGCCACGCCCTGCTCATACAATACGGAGGATCTCCAGGACTTGTGCGGCTGCCTGGTCACGGTAGCCGAGGGCTTCGTGTTCGCACGCCGCCCGGACTATGGCAGCGGTCGGGCAACGGTGTTACTGTTCGCGCATTACACAGTTCGGGAGTTCCTAGAGTCGCCGCGGATCTCTGGGGGCCCCGCGGCCTCATTTGCCCTCTCGGTCCAGGTCACGCATAGACCGATTCTAAAGCTCTTGATGGAAGAAGGGCTGAAATGCCACCATTCCTTGGAGGTCGAGGACAAGCAAACACGCTCTGCGAGGAAGGTCTGGTGGCACGAGCTATACGGTGGTGATCCCCCCCATGATGTAAGGCAAGATAGGCGGGCGGACGAAGCCTTGCACCGGATCACGGCTAATTTCACCGTATACGCCGCTGTATCGATTCGATTCCTCGAGCAGGGCTGGCCGAACTGCTGGGCTCAACTTTCAGACGACGACGCCATGATCGACCTGGCATTTGCGGTAATAGACCTTTCCGCTCCTCACGGCTCAGTTATTCACGACGTTCAGTTCGCATTCGCCGGTTTTTGGCGCTGGGTCGCCACTGGACGCTCTGACCCCGACGCGCTCATGCTGCTGAGCGTGTATGATTGTTTCGGGGCCTGCTTCGAGTCGATGGCCGAGCGCCTTTTCCGTCGCTCAGGCAGAACCCCGCAAGACATCCTCTTTTCTCAGGTCGTAGTAGCACCGCTTGGCAACAGGATGGGGAGTGGCCTCTTTCAACCTGCCGCTTTTCGTGGGCCCGTGTTAGAGCTATTCTGCAACAGGAGCCACCCGAGGTGGTTGAGCTTCGTTCTGCGCCACTCCGAGCCCACGACGGAAGGGTTAACACGGCTGCTCATGCTACGTATTTACAATACCCGACGGCCAGCCCCAAGGTATTTCAGGTCGCCCAGTGAGGGGTCTGTCGAGGACTCAAACGCGCCTCAGCTGGAAACTCTGCTACTCGCAAGAGGTGCGGATCCTGCCGGCAAGGGCAGACCTGTAACGCCTCTTCAAGTCGCGGCGTGGATCGGAAATGTTCGGGCCACCGAAATCTTACTTCAGCATGGGGCAGATCCCGACGGCGATGCGTGTGCATCTAATCAACTGTCTGGCGATCTTCCGGAAGTCGACAGCCTCCTCCCATACTTGAGGGAACGGAGGCCACTCGTCATCGCCGAGGACTGTGGGTGTCACCATCGCGTAAAAAAGGCGACCTGGGTAGGTAATCGAACCCGATATTCAAAGATCAAGGCTCTTCTTCTACAGTATGGAGCAAGGGAGTTTGAAGGCCACGAGCTGGAGGAGCTTGGGCGTCGCGAACTGGAAGAGCAGAGGCGCCTGCAACTGGAACAAGACAATATGGAAAACTCGCCCGAGACAAAGCCCGACTGGAGCAAATGCTGGAGCGACTCAGAGGACGATTGAGCTCGAGGCCTCTCTTTCCCCCCTTCGTCCCTCGAGTACCACACCCTGTCAACACAACATACATAGGATCACTGCCCAATGCTATAGACTTGGGACAATGACGCCATCCAGCCTTCGATTCCGAACAGCCACAGCCTCAACACCAACCCCTGCGCCTCCATCACGCAACCCCTTCCCACCAGCATACCCAGCAGGCACCGCAGTGGCCCCAGCACACGCCACGATACCGGCGGGCGTCAGCGCGGTCCCCGTCCCCATTCCCGCCCCCGAAACCTCAAACATAAACCGATGATCCACCCCCTCCCCCCTCAACGCCCTCCTCACAAAAACCTCCAGCACCCTCTCCTTCTCCCTCGCCCTCCCACTCTTCTCCCCCTCCCCCTCCCCATCCTTCACCGCCCCCGCCATGTCCTTCTTCCTCGCCCTCGCCAATCCCTCCAACCTTCTCACAACCGCCGGCGCGAACTCCTCCAGCACCCCACACACCGCCACATCCTCGCCCGTCCCACCATACGCGAAGCTCCCCGACCCGCAGATCGGCTCGAACGGCAATCCCAGCCTCGCAAACCACGCGTACACCCCCGCGTCCACGATCCCGATCAGGTGCCGCACCCCCGCGGCGCCCGCGTGCAGCGACAGGGCTCGATACAGCATGCTGCTGACGAGGTGGCCGTCTAGGCTGCGGTACGCCCGCAGGACGGCGAGCGACCCGATCTCCCACACCTTGGAGAGGTCGGCGACGGAGTGGAGAGCGCAGAAGGAGGACATGGATATTGCGCCGTTGGTGTAGGTGGGGGCGTCGCGGAGGGTGATGAAGGGGTGGTGATGATGATGGTAGTCTGATCCTGGACAATGGGGGGATTGGGAGTAGTGGATCACGCGCAGGACGCCGGCTGGCTGGGCGGAGTGGGCGTCGACAGCGAGGAGGAAGGTCGAGACGGACTCATGGGAGGAGTACTGCGCGTGCATTGTCGCGGGAGACTCGTTGAAGGAGGTTGCGAAGACGGAGGTTTCGACGTGGCGGGCTAGGTTGGAGTGCGGGAGGGACGGGCCGGGGATGAGGTAGAGGATTAGGCGGTCGGGGACGGTGGGCGGGTGGGTTTGGAGGAGGGATTTGGTGAGGGATTTGGCTTGGTCGGCGGTTAAGCTGTAGGTGTAGGTGTGTGGGAGGTTGGTGGCGGAGGAGGGGTGCCGCTGGCTGGTCGCCATTGTCGCGAGGAGTTTGAAGAGGTTGTATTTTGAAGAAAGCCTTGGGCCAGATGGTATAGTATGATTGTGATCTAAGCAATTCGGCGTCGGAGTTGAAGTAGTTTATGTCTTTTGGAATATATATCTTCGTGTTCCTTTTTTGCACATTTTTGCATTTCCTCCTCTTCTTGTTTTTCTCGGCGTAGGTTGATGAGTGATGACCGTCTGGTGTCCGCTCTCGATCACCCAAAGAGGGTCTCGTGCCCATAAGACTCCGAGGACGAAAACTCGTTCTTTTATACCACAAGCGATGTCGACCTGTACTCCCTTGTGCACACGCTCTTCTTCAGGCCCTGACACGTAGCTCCCTTCTTCGACACACCTCGGCACATCGCGGGGCATACGCGTCCGTTCCGGGAGATTGACGGATGCGGGTTCTAGACCCGTCAGGTTCTTCCCATGCTCTCTCCGCAGTTACGGCCCGGGGGTAAAAGGTGTGTTCCACCTGCACCACGTTACATGGCCCTTCCTTCTGTTGATGTTCTTCCATCTTGTCACCGTGTTTGCGACTCTGGGCGTGCAAGTGGCAGGTGCCAGAGGCGAGGTGTGGTCGGAGCACCAGGCCGGCCTGTACGCCGTGTTGGGTTGGAGGAACGGTGGGCACTGAGTCCTGCTGGGAACACCCGGGCCCGAAAGCAGGAACCCGATGCTGAGGAGATGAACTGATTGCCAATTATAAAGATTATGGACGAACGGTGGTCCGTTTTTGGTAACACCTGTAGCTCCATCGGTCCCCTATCCTATCCTGAGCACAAAGGGTCATGTGTGCTAGTACTAATAGTACCTCGCTGGGCCCGTGCCTTCTACTACTACTAGTAGTACATGCTGTGAAAATTTGCGGGCCGCTCACTGAGCAAACGTCGCGTGGCTAGTAGTTAATTGCTTTGTTTGTCCCTTCTAGAAGCTACTACTTCAAGCCTAAGCATGTTGCGGATTCTGAACGCCCTTCCAAACAATGAGCGGCCCAAAGCTGAGACATGGGCCGTCAGGGGTTTGTCAAACCTCATCACTCAAATAACTCGGACGGACGTCATTCGTGGAACAACAAAAGACGGTTCTCACGACGATTATGTGAGCTTAACCATGTTTAAGGACATGATCTAGAACCAAGAGGCTCAAAGAAAGCAACATATGAGAATAGGTAGCCCGGTACTATTGCGTGGTTTGAACTTGTAGAACACTGAGAGGCCATCGAGAACGACTGTCGTTGGAAATGCGGTAAATTCCGGTGCCCCGTTTGAATTTATGCTGACCGGCCCTTCTATCTGTAGAGGCCGGGGGATCCTATCCGATATTCCCTCAAGACACACCATGGAGTCAGCAAAGGTGAAATCTCACCAGAGCGTAATATCCTCCACGGCGTCGCCCTCCAGCTCAAGCCCCTCGCCGCTCATGAGCCCCTGAACGAATGTCTCGCCGACGAGCAGGTAAGACGACCCCGTAATACTACTAGTGGTCTGCGTATTTTCTCTTCCTTCTTCTTCGGCACAAGCCCGGAGAATGCTGGGGAACTCCGCCCCGGCGAAGATGCACACCCTGTCGCCCACACTCGCGCGCCACGGGACGAGGGCCATGTAGCCGCGCTCCGTTACGGCTAGCCTCTGCCCCGAAATCCCATTCACGGCTCGGTCGCGGGGGTTTTCGATCCGTTGGTCTGGTTTTGGGTGCGCCTTGTACATCTCTGCAGATGCAAGCGTCGCGCCCATGTGTAGGGGTGGGTTCGAAGGAGAGTTGCTGTTGTTGCTGCTACTGCCGCCACTGCCACTGCCTTCTTGTTGCCCCCCACGTTGGATGGGCAGCCCCTTCCCATGCTCCAGTTGCGGAACCTGTGCTAATCATTCATCCTCGACGGCGTCGTCTGACCGGGATGGTGCTGCCAGGGCTGTGGTAGTATTTTCCAAGGCACATGTCGGAGAAAGCTTGGTCCACGTCGGCATATACCTGTCCGCATCTTTCGTGGTGGTCGCGCAGCAGCTCAAGTGCCTTTGCCTCTGCTCCTTGGTCGACGTGCACTGAAAGATCCTCACCGAAATGATTGCGTAGTAGGGAGTCCTGTACCACCACCAACATGTCGACCAGGTAGCCTCAGATCAGTAAGGCGCCGTCCTTACGCGTAGTCGCCGGCGGCGCCGCTCCGGTGGAGTCGCTAGGCGCGCGAGGTACCCGCATCGTCTCAAGAGCGATCGCCATCGCTCCCGACCACTTCAAGTCATCCTTGCACGACCAGTCAGGGACCCAACTGGGGAGGAGTAGGTCCCCGACGTCATCCAGGTTCCGTCGTTGGAGGCCGGCGTGGATGAATAAGTTGGGCGCGGAACCCTTGGCGGCGTGGTACGCCGCGAACTTGAGGAAGGCATCGGCGGCCGAGATGGAGCATGCATACAGGTATGCTCGCCTTGACGACTTCCTGGATGATCCAGGTGCGCTCGAACTAGGAGCTGTCGAAAATCCGCCAGTAGCTTAGATGCACGGGATCCTTGTCCGATGATTTCTGCTCGGGGGTTTCTGGGCCGAGGTCTATATGCACGGACGAAGCGTTCTCATAGATGTCCCCATCATCTGCAGCTGCTTGACCTCCTCGGTGTCTACCTGGTTGATGCAGATGGCGTCCGCCCAGATATATTGTTACCGTTCGTGGTACAAATTGCGGAGCATGCGTGAGCTGCCAGAACGGCGATACCGCTTCAGTGTGGTCTCCAAGGAAGCCCGGGCGGCGAAGGCTTGTCTTCCGTTGGCGCAGTCAATGAGTATCTTCCGGTCGTCGGGGCCCTGGCCCCAGCCGTACGAAATCGCGTGTAATTCGGGGCGGCGTTCACGGGGTAGATGACCACCTCGCATAGGACAGGATCGGTGCGGTACGCGGCCAGGCGGATCTTGAGCAGACGGATCTGCCGCTGGCCGATGGCGAGCTTGGGATACGTAAATGACATGAAGGCGTCTTCGAGGCGTGCAGATTCAGCCTAGCCAGTCGCGAGGATGGGTGGCTTCAGGCCGTAATCCGTCGGGCCCGCGTCTCATCCGAGCCCATGTGCATCGCCTGAGGAGAGATCGGTTCCCCCTCGTCGCAGCTGCCATCACATTGTTCGTCAACGGCACAGCCCTCTTAAACACACATCTGAGAGAACAAGTTCATCGCTCGCAGGATTTGTGTGGTGGACAGCCTGCTGGAGTCAAATTGCTTCCCCGCAGCTATGAGGCCCTCCATATCCTCAGCTTTGAACAATGGCATTAAGAACAAAAAGAAGGATGGCTCGTACGATGAAGAGAACCCTGGCTCGGGGAATGGTTGAGGGAGGGCGAGAAGTACGGGTCCCCAATGTCATGTAAATAACAATGTGCCCATGTAAGAGGAGGACAGTAACAAAAGTACTTTTGTTACCGCACATGAGAGGGAGGCAAAGTGGCGACGTGGACTTGTGCCGATGAAGACTTATCCTTCTTCCGCTTTCGAAAACATGGCCAGCGGTATCCTCCAAAAAAGACGAGAATCAAGGCTCAACACATGGCGGACCGCTTAAGACTGCAAGTTACCTACTCGAGACCCCGAACAAACAGTGGTCGCTGTTGTCCGCATATGACTAATTCGGGCCATCACTCAATGCCCCAGAAAACAAAAGCTACAGCGCTGAAAACTAGGACGACATAAAAACACAGGATACTTCGCCTCGCTACGAAGCCTCTACGAGGCATTAGCAAAAAGCCGATGCAGCCACGAAAGCAGAATAGCCGCCCAAGATAGCCGTGCCCGGCATCATCAACCACAACATGCCTCTGCGGGCACGGTCTAAAACGTTACAGATACTGCAAGTCCATTGTCCCTTCATCACATGGCCAACACCGGAAGCGCCGCCCCAACGCACACCACGGCAACAAAGAAAGGCCAGCGGGACTCCTCCAATTCGAGCAGCGGCGGCGGCGGCAGCGCCTTCGACGTTGGCTCCTCTCCATTAGCAGCGCCACCATCCCCAGGCGAGCCACCGCCGCCGTTCTGCCAGAAATCCCCCGTGTAGTCGTCGTCCTGCTGCACGACACCCTGGTCCTGCTCCATGTCCTCCCGCGGACTAAGGTTCGCACGCAGACACGACAAACTCGTCGTTGGTGCGTCCTCTACACCATCCGGTGGCAGAGACGCTTCATCACTGTACCCCCAAACCGTGACGACGACCCAGTTGCCGTTCGCTGCGACGCCGTACGCCGGCTGGTTGTTGTCCGGCTCTTTCCACCCGGTCCCGTTCGCGACCACCACCTCGCGCTTCAGCTGCAGGAGCTGTCCGGCTCCGCGTTGGGCGAAATAGCGCGGGTGTGTGACGGAGTCGTCGAATCCGGCCGGGCTGAGGATGTCGGGGATGACGAGCCGGTAGGACGCCTGGCAGGCGGCTGAGAGGGCGGGGGGAGGTTTGGAGGAGGCACGGGTGTTGGGGGAGGAGGAGACGGCGGAGTCGTGTGCGGAGCCGTCGCCCGGAAGCCAGCATCTTCTTCGGCCGTCTTCAGGCTGGGGGTGGGCTGCCTGCGAGGCGAAGCCGCCGCCGTACATCCGCTGTAAGCTGGTTTTGCATTCCGGGGAGAGGAATGCGCAGGAGTTTTTGGGAAGTTCGGTGTTGGACGAGGATGGGGAGCTTGAGATGGTGGTGGTGTTGCTATCGAGGAAGTAGTATTGGCAGATGTGCCAGGAGGGGTCGATAGGGTTCATGATCTGCTGCTTGGTCCCCTTGTGCGCATGTTTGGCGTGGTCGGAGAAGAAGAGTGCGTCCGGAGGGGAGAATGAAAGGGTGGACAAGATGATGACCCTATTCGCGGCAGCAAGGTCACCGAAGACGGGCAAGAGCAGGTCCGGGACGAGGTCGATCTTGGCCTGCCAGCCGTCGATGGGCTCTTCTCCTCCCGGCCACGGCTTGGTGATGTCCGGTCCGCGGAAGCTGTGGCTGACGCCGCCGCTGCCCAGTGCAGGAACGTGGTGGAAGAAAATGGAGAGGAGGAAGAAGCCGAAATGCATCATAATGACTTGGGGGCTAGACAGCGTCATTCCTGCCGCCCTCCCTTAATAAAGATTAGAGAGCGCCACAGACTGCCAAGCGCTGCCGGTGCTGGCAGGAGAAGTAGACATGGAAGTGAAGATCTGTGGTCCATTATTGGGAATGGCCTGCAGGACTTCCGATAAGTCTGTTGTGCGTGCGGGTTTCCCATGATGAAATGTCACGTAGGCACGAGTCATCACTTACATCTTGGAGGCATCATCGACGGCCGTGTTGTGCCAACAGGTGAAAGAGTTTAATTTTGGGGGGGATTGCTGATAGCGCTTCTCATGCTTGCATCAAGAACCTCTCATATGTCTCGATTGGCGGCACGGAAACCACCTGTGTGGCATTCATGCCCCCGCCCCTGAAAGCATAGGTGAAAGTCCAGCCCGACCCGGCGCCACCATGCTCGCCCTTGTTGTTGACCACGACGAGGCCGCTGGCCACAGCAGGATACTTCTTAACCATTCGCTTAACAGCATCAGCCGCGGCTTGCTCGGGCGTCATGCCCAGTCGCAGGTTCTCGATAGCCTGATAACAGGGTACGAAACGCATCATGATGTCACCATCGCCAGTGGCACCGCATCCACCGACGTCTCCGTCTAGAAGTTCGGTTTGTTAAGTCAATTATTACGTGGTTGAGGGGCCACCGTTGTACAAGACAGAGTAGGAGGAAGTCGAAAGGTAAACTGCGACACCCTCCACAAAGCTCAAAGGGAGGATTAAGGCCGCCGTCGGAAGGAACTGCAAATGCCACTCACCAACGTAAGAGCCGCTACCAGTAATCGGGCCATCCCCGACTCGGCCAGGAACCTTGAAGCCTGCGCCGTTTGTGGAGGTTCCCGCAGCCATTGTGCCCTTGGCGTCAATGGCGATCATGGAGATGGTGTCATGGGATTCCTGCGGCTCCCCACGCGCCAAGAGCGGATTCACGCCCAGTGGCGAATACGGCCCACATGAGGTCTTGGGATCGGGCATGACGTTGATCCTGTAGTTGGGCTGACAGTTCGCAGCCCGCCAACCCGAGCAGCGCCGGCGCGTTGCGTCGGTCGCCAAATCCGACTCTAGAAAGCCGTTCGAGACAGCAAACGCCGTCGCCAGCTCTCCAGCGAGCAATGTGTGGGTGGTGCGGTCCAACACAGCGCGGGCGACGGAGATGGCGTCCTTGATCCTCCGCAGCGCTGCGACAGCACCGGACTTCATGGTCGTGCCATCCATGATCATAGCGTCCAGAGTTGTCTCGCAGTGCTCGTCAGGCGAGCCGCCGAAGCCGACGGAGCCATCGCACTGGAGCGCCTCGCACGTGGAGCCGCCCACCTCCACGGTGTCCAGGGCTGCGGTGGCGCTGGTGGTCTTCTGCAAGAACTCGAAAGCGGCGTCGGTCGCGGCTGTAAACGGACCTCCCCACGTGTTGATGACCATCGGTAGTCCCGGCGAGGGGGCAGATTCGGCAAGAGGCATTCTCATCGCTCCGCCGCCCATCAGAGACAGGAGGGCCACTAGCCTTAGCTGGGCGACTCGGCTGAGACCTGGCATTTTTTTGAGTTGCTGGCACCAGGAAGTTGCAGGTGTCAATTGCGCGCTAGGATGCAGGAACCTTCTGCGAGTGTGGCACACCTGCGCGATGACTGGTCGCCTAACCGGATGACGGCAGGATCGATCAATCAGGACACCGATTGAAGAGACGATGGTGGCGGATTTCTGGGGAAATGGAGTTTGCCTCGTTGTGTTATGCCACCAGAAGTCCCCAACTGATCTGCGCTAGCGATAAGAACGGCAGCATGACGGTGGAGAGTGGAACTCGAAGCCAGAGCCTGATCCGGAAGGTCGACGGCTCAACTGAAAAAACCCCAAGCAGATATCGCTAGGGTTCATTGGCGACCTGCACTTTACCCAAGAAGTTGGACAACGAACCCCTCTCGATCTGAGCGATGGCGGGGATGGACGCCAAGAGTGCGGACGCTACTGAGAGGAACTGAGGGGGAGCCACCGGCCTAAGAATGGAATATTAGGTGCAGCGTTCCTTCGACATCATCGTGATCAACAACATCATCAAATCTATCCCTCAACAACAATCCCGGCTACGAATTCCGCAGGTCTGTGATGGAAAATCGATAGAATGCTTCTCGAAATGGAAATTGGCCCCCTCAAACGGTCAAAACGGCTGCCGCCGGCGATCCCCGCCCACTCACGAGCTTCGCCAGGTACCTGCGCCACAGCGCAGTACAATGCGACCCACCACATAGCCCTCGGCTCCCGGGTGCCAGAGCCATTTTCTACTTCTTCCTGGCAGCAAGCCACTTGGCCACCCAACTCAGATGACCCGGCCGGGCTCCCTCGTTACCGTCAGGATATGGCTGCCCACATGCAGGCAGGCTTTTTTGCCCTGTGCCGCCTATTTGGTCCTTTCCAGTACCCCAAGGCATGCTGGACTGCCTTAGCATCCCCCTAAGCTAAGATAGGCAGTTCAAGATGTTGCCCAGCAAAATATGGGGGAATCCGTGGCACAGACGCTGGGAAAGGAACCCGAACATGAGGATCGCCCATTGGATTGTAGAGAAAAGAGGCTGAGTGAGGCTCTCCTAATATTGATTTGAAGACAAAAATGTGGCACATGGAATTTGATCATCGACGTAAATCTGCCCAGCCGTTCACGTATATATCGTGAGGGCCGTCTCCTGCCAGGCTTGGTACCATTCCATTTACGATTGTTGCATCATCAGCTTCACGCTTGGGACATCACCAACCCTGAGCACGAGTACGATCCAATAGACGGCAGATAAAGAGCCGCCAACATCTTCGACCCCCCGTCGATAGGTGTCTTTCACAAGCAACTCGAGAACGAAACCGACACCACCACAAAACACACCACAGAAACAACAGAAACAAACATGCCCGCCTTGTCAAGGATCTTTCCTCTAAGGAGGACAACAACAACAACAACAACCTCGCCCTTCCTCACAACCGCCAAGAGATGGGTATCCTCCAAAAACAGCACCCAGCCACTCGACCGCACGGCCGCGATCCTAATCGCGATCGTCATCACCGTCTTCGTGCTCATCTTCCTCACCATCTGCTGCTTCAACATCCACCGCCGCACCCGACGACAGCGCTACACTGTTTCTACCACCATCACAAACACATACGCGCCGCCAGCGCGGCCCCCGGCGCCCTTCGCCTTTACTACCACATACGGCAACAACAACAACAGCACATACGTCGGCGGTCCCGTCCCCGGCGCGTCGCGCGTCTTCTACGCCCCGCCGCCGCCACCGAAACCCCATTCTCCTGCTCCTGCTCGGGCGAGCATCTACGACCCTACCAAGACTACTACCACTACCACTACCACCACCACTACCACTGCCCCGGATGTGGCCCCGCCTTCGTACTACGCTGCCACCGCGGGCAGGACGCCTGAGGTGTTGTCGCCTTTGGAGCCGGCGCATACGAGGGGGTGGAGGACGAGCAGGAACGACGATGGCGTTATCAGGTGATGATGCCGCAGAGAGAGCGGAGGGTGCATGATGCTTGTGCTTCTGTTCGTGTACATTACTTAGACCGGCTGGCCAGACGGATGCAGCTGGCGGATGCTTGCTTGACTTCCTAGAGATACCCCATTATTTTTTTCTTCTTCCTCTTCATGTACAACCATTTTGACTGCTTATGTACATTACATCCTTTCTCTTTGATGGAGATAACCGGCAGCCAAAGGGCAGGCAGGTTTCTTCCTCCCAAGACAATTTGATCTTGCTTTGATCCGATTCATTACTCCGGTCCTCGGCGCCGCCCGACCCCGATACCATGATGGTCTCTTGAAAGAATTGGGATCGTAGCAACCGGACCCCTGAACCCCAGCTGTGTACGTCAGGCAGACGAACCAAGATCCTTGTTCGAGTGCTTCTTGAAGAGTTTCCACGGTTCCCAAAGGTCCGGTTCCACACATGTCCGTTCTAACATCCTGAAGTCAGCGTGACACGAGCTGCGCATGCCCCTCATGAGAAACAAGTCCGTGCCGGCGTATGTGAGAATTAGGCAGACTTTGAGCAGTCAAGTCAAAAACCCCGGGCCCCCGAGAACCGGCCGGGCGCTGCCTGCTGTGGCGGTGAATGAGCCGACGGACAAATGGCAACGAGTGTATCTGGCCTTTGCAGAGGAGGGCGCTGCGAAATCCAAAAGGGTGTATGGCCGATGCGCGCACACGCGAGGGTGGCAGATCGGTTTCTAGAGACTCTGTCTGTCGTGGACGACGGCCCGGCAGACACCAACTTGTGACAAGCGGGAATCATGTGGTGTTTATGCGTCAGGCCTTTCGATGGATTCAATCGCTCTGCCAATTTCGGTGCTAAGAAAGCAGGTAGGGAATGGCGTTGGTTCCCCATCGTCCTTCCTCTTCCTCTTCCTCTCAACCATCATTATCAGAAGCCTCCTCTGCCCGAGCCCGCGCCCGCGCCTGAGCCGCCAGGTGCCTGGCGTGATACCGGGTATGGCTCCGGGATTCCTTCTTGTCAATCGTATCGTAGAGCGTGTCGCACTCTGCGCAGTGGACGATAGTGCTGCGCAGAGAGAGGTTGAGCGTCATCTGCTGTGTGCGCGCCTTGTCGGGCGGTGGTCGCCGCTTAACCGCATGCTGCTTTGCAGTTGCCCCGTCATGAGCGCTGAGGGACTGCTGTTGCGTCTTCGTTCCTGTCTGGCACTCGCATGTGGCTGCGGCGTTGCCGGCAGCGACTGAGTTGAGAGACTTTTCCATCAGGGCTAGCCGAGGGTGTTGTTGCTGGTCTTGATGGAGCGGGCACGTGTCATCGTGGCGGCCAGCCGAAGGAGGGACGTTTTCTGACTTTGATTTGTCGGCGTCGCGGTCTAGCCAGATATTCGGGCGAGTGGTGAGTCGCCTTCGGCTGCGCGGTCTGGACTCCGTGGACCGGGCTACGCTCGGAGGTGTCGGCGGCGATGATGGAGCCGCCTCCGGCAGGGGCAGGGGCTCGGGCGACCGAGTCCGAAAACTCGACTGCGACTGGGGACTCGATGAGTTCTTGTTGACGTCGGAGCCAGAGGAGGATGTCTTCTTGAAGTACCGGAGTATGGAGGACTTTGGCGGGCTGGGAGTGGGTGGCGGAGGCGATAGAGCTACGACAATACAGCTTTCAGCGTCGTCGTCGTCGTTGTCGTTGTCGTCGCGGGCCTTCTTCTTCTTGGGTGTCGAGGGAGTGGCCCGAGGCCTCTTCGGCGGCGGCGCGGTTGATGCGTCCTCCGGCTGCCGATTCCGCTTGCCGTACGTTCGAAGTGGACGTTGTTTGCCAGGGGCGGCAATGGCCGACGGCGTCATAATCGATATGCTTGATGGCTTGAACACACTGCGAATTACGGTCAGCCTTCTTTTTCTTAGGGTTCAGGGGCGATTTAGCTAGGACCGCGCGTACCCGTCGTCGACTCCGTGTCCGGGATCGAGAATTTGAGCCGCCTTGCTCACCGTGAAGAGAGGCCGGCCAAACGTCATCAGTGGCAGTGGTACGAACTACGATCTAGTACATCTGAGCAATTGCAGTGGCGCTTGTCGCACACATTCGCCTTGCCAGGGTTGGAATTGGGTGATCAAGGCTGATAAAAGGAAGCGGTCGGCGTTGCTCTCGAAGCCCGCCTTTGCTTGTTGTGGAGCACGCGATGCGCGTTGCGCAACGCGTCAAGTCGCGTAAATTGGACCCGCCCAAACCACCATCCAGTAACTCACGTGACAGAGGCCATCTTGATGGATGGGGAGGAACGCAAACGGGCCAGTATTCATTGATGCATCAATTGATTGGAAGGCCGTCTAAGTTTTCTTTCGCCTTTGCCGCACTGTGTCGACTTCTATTGCGTTTTTGGCGCCCGTGATGGTGGCGAGTGCGCTCTTCTTGGTTTCCAGCGATTTTTCCACCACCCAAGTCTGCACTACCTCTTTTCGCTCATTGCGAGTTTTGTCCTTGTTGGTCTCGTCCGTCAGGTGCCAGATGTAGAAATAGTACACGCCCAGCTCCGCGACGCCGACCACGACGCTCCCGCCCATGGCGAGGAAGAGCCTCGCGGGAGTGCTCCACCAACGAGCAAGCACCCAGAGCGTCGCGCCGGCGCCAATAATGCTCAGCGCGAAGTTGAGGATCAGCATCATCTGCCTGTGCACGTCGTTCATCGTGACATCGTCGTCTCCCATGTCGTCCTTGTGATGCGGCTTGTTGACCGCGGCGAAGGCGTTGGCAGCGCTGGGGAACATTTGCGAAAAGGTTTCGGTGGTGGGCGCGGGCCTGACCATTCGCTCGTAGGCTCGGGCTTCTTCTTCGCGACGGAGGCGGGCCATGAGGGCTTTGTATTCGTCAGACTGTTTGGAGGTATCGGACCCAAGTGTTAGGAGTCGTGACATTCGCTCGCCTGAGATTCTATGGGTCGGAATAGGGCGCTCTCCTTACCGGTTCGGGTTTTGGTGGCGGTTGTGGGATATACACCCTTGACCCAAGCAGCAGTTTTTCCAGACCGAAGTCGCCGTCGCATTCGTGTCTTGCCTTCAGTTTCTTCCATAGATCTACGATCTGGCCGTGGGAGATGGGGTTATCCACCGCTGGTTCGGAAACTGATGGTTCCCCATCTCCGCAACAAACCTGTTCGTCGGGCGAGGCTTGTCGCCAACGCTGTAGGCCTGCGACGATCGCAGGTGTCATTGTTAGGAGCACCATGACGAGCTAGTTGCGCTCGAGGAGGCAGTCATGGACCTTTTTTGTCTTGCAAGTAGATATGCGCAAAAGCGTCAATATTCACAACAGTTGTCCGTAGCAGGCAGCAATCCTTGGGCTTGATCGGAGAACGGTCGATGCGCTGTGATGATTGATGATGGGTTGGTACTTCGTCCCGCGCCACATACGCCAAGACCTGGAAAGCTGCCGGATGGCGGACCCGGCAGCTTGTGGTGGGGCAATGCAGCCACACATCGGGATGAGGCGGGAGCTGAGTGAGTCCATGTCAGAAAATATCGGCGCATTGGTACCTAGGTCGAAATTTTGGCCGAGATGTACCCAAAGCCATCGGCGAGCCATTGACCGCCTCCAGCACGCATTTCCCACGCTCGTTTCTCGTATTCGAATTCCCTACAGCTCATTCAATGCTAAATATACGATATTTGTGAGGCCCTCGCAGTAATTGGCCTTTTCTACTGTGGTGAAAACCAAAGGGAGAAACCTCGCTGCCGTCAGCCATGCAGCTCCGAGTCGGAACCTCGGTCCTTCGGGGCACCACGACCGCCGCCACTTCCGTCCGTGCCGCAGCCTGCTCCGAATGCGGGAGGAGGGCTTCGATCCAGCCCCGCGTGCGCCAGTCAACAGCTTTGTACCACTCATCAAGGAGGAGGCCATCGGCATGGGCCGCAGCGGTGTCGGTTGCCACGAATGTGGTGTCGAACGCCGTCACGCGGGCCACAAAAGGTGACCTCGCAATCGACCCCTTGCGGATCGTCGCCAAGGAGATGAAGTTCCTGACCGGCAACATCAGGAAGCTTCTCGGGTCTGGCCACCCCTCCCTCGACCGCGCCGCGAAATACTACACCCAGGCACAAGGCAAACACGTCCGCCCTCTGATCGTGTTGTTGATGTCGAGAGCAACATCCCTGTGTCCTAAGGCGCCTCGAGCTCTACCGCAGAGCAGCCCCTCTATAGCCGGCATTGACGCCTCGATATCCCCTCTGTCCGTCCTCGGGGACGTGAATCCGACCTCTCCGTTGACAACGGGGCTCGACGCAGAAAGCGAACCCTCCTCGACACCCGCTAGCGAGACAGACATCCTCCCCAGCCAAAGACGACTGGCTGAAATAACAGAATTGATACACACCGCTTCGTTGCTGCACGACGATGTGATCGACCATTCCGAATCTAGGCGAGGGTCCCCGTCGGCAAACCTCGAGTTTGGGAACAAGATGGCAGTGCTGGCCGGCGATTTCCTGCTGGGCAGGGCATCAGTGGCTCTAGCACGGTTACGAGACGCCGAGGTGACGGAGCTCCTCGCCACCGTCATCGCTAATCTGGTGGAGGGCGAGTTCATGCAACTCAAGAACACTGCACGCGACGAGGCCCGCCCGGTGTGGAGCGAGGACGCCCTGACTTACTACCTGCAGAAGACCTACCTCAAGACGGCATCGCTAATCAGCAAGTCCTGCCGAGCTGCTGCCATCCTGGGCAGTGCTGATGCGCGCACTGTTGACGCTGCCTACGCCTTCGGGAAAAACTTGGGGCTGGCCTTCCAGCTCGTCGACGACATGTTGGACTACACCATCTCGGCCAAGGACCTGGGCAAACCCGCTGGTGCGGATCTGGAGCTTGGTCTCGCCACGGCTCCGCTCTTGTTTGCGTGGAAAGGCAACCCCGAGCTGGGGGAGCTCGTGGGGAGGAAGTTCGCAGAGGAGGGGGACGTTGCACGGGTTAGTTACGATTCCGATGATCTCACACATTAGGGTCCCACCAAGTAGTGTTTCCCTCTCATTGCCGACCCAGTAGGCTGACTAACAAATTCACTACAGGCCAGAGAAATCGTGCTCGCGAGCGATGGCATCGAGCAAACACGGGCCCTGGCACAGGACTACGCGGACCAAGCTATCGCCGCCATCAGCGACTTCCCCGACTGCGAGGCCAAGGACGGTCTCATCGAAATGGCCGTCAAGACACTGCAAAGAAGGAAGTGAACACACGAGATCTTCTTTCCTTCCTCGACATCTCGAAGAAAAAATATCTACCACCTGTAAAATATTCGCATAATTTCCGTTTTCTGTTTGGGTTCCAGGCAAGGGGCTGATGTAGAGAAAAGGTGCGTGGCTGGCTTGCTGGTTGTATATAGTTCTTTCCTTATCACGCATCATAGCTATGGGGAGGTCTGATGGCATTCGTTGCCCTGGTATATATGATGGAGCGAAAATATTTCCCGCCCGAGAGAATTCACATACCACCTAAATGGTATAGATAAAGCGAGGGTAGAAGAGAACTTGAGGTATCTGGCTGAATGCACGGCTGATCTTAGTACCTTTCTACTCAAGAAAAAAGAGACCCGATTACAATCCTGCTCGCGACAGAAGCCAAACTCTTGGGATTCGCACTTTCCCCTCGACTTGCCACGACTGAAACAGGATTCGACGGCAAAAGGGGATGGATGAACAGAATCGAAAAGCCAACAGAGAGTCGTTTAGGCGTCGGGGTAGTCTTGACACCAAAGGGACAGTAGCGGAGACTATGAGAAACGCGGGGGTTAGACTTCTCCGTGTTTGTCGTGTAAGAAGGAACCTATGCACTCACCAGAGTAGTAACTTGGCAGCAGACTTTCACGCCGGGACAGGCCGCCAAGTTATTGTCGCCTAGAATTTCGCCAGAGAGGAAGGTACGTAGATGGTTAGCTTCCGGGGCTCGTCATCATCAAACCGCGCGCACTACCCAGAAACGCTCGGAGATGGGGAACCGAAAGGTGAGCGAGCAGGCAGGGGGATAAAAATCACAAAGATAATAAAAAAACTCACAGTTCAACCCATTGATGTCATTAGGGTTCAGCTGATACCCGTAAATTTTAGCCAGCCACACGACCAGCTGCACGTCGCCCGCGACCATGGCGCGGCAGCACTGCAGCTCCCCGCCGTTGACGGCCGCGCATTGCGGCGAGGGGCTCGTGGTGTGCAGAAGGACCGGCGGCGGCGAGGCGAGGAGGTTCAGCAGCGGGTCGACGACAGGCAGTTTCGGGAGGGAGAGACCTCGTGGGACGTCGGCGGCGGCGGCGGCGGCAACGTCTTCTGATGGGACGAGGGCTGGAGCGGGAGCAGGAGCAGGAGCAGGAGACGCGTTGGCGATGCTGCCTAGGAAGAGGAGGAGGAGGAGGCGGGGGGCTAGAAGAGAGGTGGTTCGGCGCGGGGAGGGCATTGTGCTAGTTAGGAGGGATCAGCGGTGGTGAAGGCGGGATGGGATGGATGGATGATGCTTCTGGCTGTCTGGAGCTAAGGTGTCTTTGCTCGAGATTTGTCTGGGGGAGCTCGGTTGTGGTTGCTTTATGTGAAGGGTGTTTGACGATAGCTATGCGGTAGTTCGCGAACGCTGCTGATCTTTTCTATGCCCGGGTTGGCGTTGGAAGTCCAAAACTTGAGGGGGGACTCGTGGACATGTTTCGTTCCGACCTAAACCGTACTGTAGGAGGCGAGGAATGGGGAAGAAATGGATGGGGGGATGGGGAGAGACGGGGCAATGGCAAGCGGGATTGTGATGCGCGTCGGTTCCAGAGCAACGACTCGAGGCCTCGCTCCTCGATGTCTCAGCCAGAAAGGCTCCCAAGAGTGCGGCTGAGGAGAAGTAACCTCTGTTTGGCGACGGAGCAAGCTCCGAACATAATTAGGGAGGATGTGAAAATGCGACTGGATGGGATGAACTTGCAGACGCCATCCAATATTCCTAGCGAATCCTACCTTCGTATCACACATCTTGCTTCTGCTCTTATCTGTTCCCTCGAAAGGGAGGTCCCCGAGCGAGTATGGTCCCCGAAGCACACTCATTGCTCGGCGGGATGTCACTGAGACATTGTCACCATCCATACCCTCCATGCGTGTTTCCTTCCAGGGTTCAGCTCGGCTGGACCAGGCAAACCATGTGCGTTGTATGGAAAGGCTCGGCTATCTTCTCTCGTCGCATTCCTTGTGCTGCACGACATGTTTGACAAAACAGAGCCGCTCGGAGTTTGTTTGTTTGCTTCGGAGCGAGCCGAATGGAATCCATCATCCGATCAGCTAGTGAGTGCTATCGTGCAACGTGCCAGACTACTCAAGGTTTGCGAATAGTACATATAGCATGTTGTTTCCGTTATCGATCAGCTCGGCGACGAGATGGGAAGATGGGGTGGCAGGAGGACGGGAGTCCACCTCCAAAGTTCGGCTGCTTGTGAAACGAGTAGCGCGAGGGAAACGAGCAAGCCGGAGGGGGACAATTTCGAGCGATGACAGAAAAAACAACGGCCGTCGCAATCTTCCTGTCGCGCTAGTGGTGCGCCACTGACGTTCGCAGCCTTCCAGCTCTGGCTTGGCCGGGCGCAAAAAGCATCCCTGAGTTCGACCGAGGACGGACGGGCAACCAAAACGGGCCGTCCCCCACCCACTACGAGGAACACCTGTCACATCACGTCGGCTCCGATACGAACCTCTCCCTCCTTCCTCGCTTCCTCCATATACATATCATGCACACACTCGGATGTATCGTAGGTAGTGTCCTCGACGCCAACCCTCGAGATCTCTGCCCAGCTTGGTGACAATGATGTTGAACGTGGTGGTGGAGCTCAAGCTGAGAGGTGGGGGTTTGTGAGCTGAAGTTATGATGATCGGCGGTGCACTCCTGGAGCCTGCACCTCAGCACCTCCCACTCTTGACCCCTGCATTCACTTCGCGCACTTCTCATTGGCCGGACCTCTTGCCCAGGTCACAAAAGTGGGTTATCAAGACTTCGGTGGAGATTGGTTTTATTTTGACTCCATGCTTTTTTATCATCAGCTTTTGGCTTTTCCCATGTGTGACGTCTTTTTTGCTTTTTGACATGTTTCAATATTGGACTACTCGACTCCCGTACCGTGTTCTATTCCTTTTTAGGAATATCTTGTCCCGCCGTTGCTGCCCCTCCTTTAGAAATGGGTTTTTATGTGCCAATGTGCCGACATCCATCCTCCATAATTTGTTTCATCTTTCTCCCCCCCCCCCCCCNCCCCCCCCCCCCCCAGAGTGTGTTGGTCAGCGAGCTGAGGGAAGTGTGTGTGCTGGGGTGGTGTCGACGGCATCCCTCTCTCTCGGGCCAGTGCTCTTTCACAGCCAGCACGCACGCCGGCTAGGGGAATTGGATTTCAGAAGAAAGAATCCAAGACAAAAAGAGTTCTCGACCGGCCGACCAAGTGTCTCACCCGCCGGCCGTCATTCTCAGGCCACGCCCAGCTTTTTGGCAGGAATTTGTACTTAGGCTGGGCATTCTTTTTTGGGTGCTCGGTACATTGCTTCTATCGCATGCAGGAGCGGGAGCCGAGAGTGTCGGCAAAGCCAGTGCTAGCGCAGTTAATGTATGGTTGGTTGGATGCTTCCGGGGTTGGCATCAGCCCGGGGCTGTTGATGCTTTCGGTGCTTCCCTCCTCGCTTCCCAACTCCTGCACGGCCTTATTGATACTATGGCTACTTGCTCAAAATTACTGCGTGGCATCGTTCGTGTCGAGGGTGGGAAGATGTATCAGTCACCCTCCTTCTCGCCATTCCCTTCTCCTTTCGAATAACCGCCGCCCAAGAGCATTCCCATCATAATCGCCAACTGCCCTCGTCTTATACTTCTTCTGAACCAGCAGAAACGTCGATCATCAGAGCAGTCCTCTCGATCTACAGAATTCCTGTCCTCTGTCCCTCTCTCCGTCCGAGTTGTTGTTGAAACAAACACCTTCCTTCCACGTGCCAGAGTGAGCAGACAGTCGCAGGATCCCTGAGAGAATATGGCTGTCCTTCTCTATGCACCGCAGGCCCTTATAGGCTTGATAATCACTTGCCTCATATTGGTGCCGGCAGTCATTCTCGTGAATCTTCTGTGGCGCATCTGTTCAGACGCGGGCCTCCCCACCACGCTGCCTTGGGCTGGCGTCGATTCCAACGGTCGCGGCCCATCATCCCGCGCCTGGGCAAATCTGGCCAGCGTCTTCAACATGAAGACGCTAATGGATGAGGGCTATGCCAAGGTATGTCCCGTTTCCCATCCCAGCTTCGGTGCCGTCAAACCCACTATTATCGAGTGCCAGACTTCTGTGAGAGGAGAAATTTACCAGGGAGGGGAGGTTCGAAACGACTCGTAGGTCCCTAATAACGTCACTTTTCTCCATGAAACAGTACTCCAAGAATAACCAGGCATATGTGCTGCCGCACATCCTGACCGGCCCGGAGATCATCCTCCCCCTTTCGCAGGTCCGGTGGCTGCTGGAGCAGCCGGATTCGGTGATGAGCCAGACCGAGGTGAACCGACAGTTCCTCGAGGCCGACCACACGTTCTTGCACCCCAACATCGTGCGGGAGCCTGTCCACCCTGGCGTAATCCGCCGCGAGTTGACCCACAAGCTTGGCTCATTCGCCGACGACATCGTCGACGAGCTAAATGCCTGCCTGCGGGAGAACTGGGGCACCAGCGAGGACGGCGATGACGAAGGCTGGCGCGAGGTCAAGGTCTACGACACCATGCTGGACCTGATCTCGCGACTCTCGACGCGTGTCTTCGTCGGCGCGGATCTCTGCCACAACAAGGAGTTCTTGCGCAGCGCGCGGCTGTTTGACAAGAATGTCGTCGTGTCTGCTGCATTTCTCAATCTTCTTCCTGGTTTCCTCAAACCGTAAGTGTCTCTCTCTCAATCTCTCTGCCGATGCCCTCCCTCCTTTTTCCAACTGTATCTTCTTTCTAACCGCTACCCTTGTCTGTTCTAAAATAAATTCCAACATGTCCGCCCAATGCCATGCGTGTCTCGTTCCATGCCGGAATATGTTACCCGACTTGTGGCTGACAATGCGCCGATCACTTCCCAGTGTGTTCGCTCCGATCGTCACCGCATACGACCATCTGCCGTACCTCACGTACGCCAAGTTCGTCACGCCCATCATCAAAGAAAGGCTGAAACAGTCCGAGGCCGAATCGGCGGAGAAGCTGCCTCTGTTTAGCTCCCACGGTCCGGTAAGTTAGCTGCTGACTGACCCACCGGCCGGACTTCCTCCCTCTTCCTCCGTCGTCGCCTCCACCGTACTGACTACATAGTGATGATCACGTAGAACGACTACTTCCAATGGGCCATCTCGCACGCCAAAGCGCACTGGGACCCTACAGAGCTCTCCGTGGAGGTGATCGCCCGCCGTCTCGCATGCCTCTGCTTCGCTGCCATCCAGTCATCGGTCATCAGCATCACCAACACGCTCTACGACATCGCGTCCTCCCCGAACTGCGCCGAGTGGCTCGACGCCATGCGCCAGGAGGTTCAGGCCGAAATCGACGACGACGCCGCTTCCTCCTCCTCTTCTTCTTCACCATGGACAAAAGCCGCACTGGCCCGCCTCCACCGCGTCGACTCCGCCCTGCGCGAGAGCATGCGCCTGAACGGTTTCGTGTCTAGGGGAATCATGAAGATGGTCGTCGCGCCCGAGGGCGTCACCCTCCCTGACGGATCGCACGTGCCCAATGGCTCCAAGATCGGCATCCAGGCTTACAGCGTCCATCGGGACGAGGAGGTATATCCTGACGCTGATGCTTACCAGGCGTTTAGGTTTGCTGCCGTCAAAGACAGTGAGGCCTCCTCCTCCTCCTATGGCATGCAGACGGAGAGGGAAGAGGTTTCCTTTGGCAGGGACGAAGGAGCTGCTGTTCCTATCTCCTCTTCGGCCACCACCGCTGCCGCTGGCACTGCTACCGCCCCGCCCAGGCAGCCCCAGGCACTGGTATCCACCAGTCCAACCTTTCTGGCCTTCAGTCACGGACCAAATGCGTGGTAAGTTGCCCATCCACCTAAGTCCTCGTATACCCTCTAGTTGCCTGGTCTGCATAAATGCGTGGGCTCCTGCCTGGCATGGGAGGAGGACCTTCGTTGACACCGTTGTCTCCGCCAACCTACATCAGCCCCGGCCGGTTCTTCGCCGCCAACCAGCTCAAGCTTACGCTGGCGCACATCGCGCTCCACTACGAGATCGAGCCTATCCGCGAGAGGCCTGTCAACAAGTGGTTCGTCGGTAGCATGGCGCCGCCGATGTGGGAGACGCTGAGGGTAAGGCGGCGCCGGGTATGAGACCAGGGCCGACCGTCATAGCGACGTATCATCAACTGCGTTGGCTGTGTGTACGTCGCTTGGAGGAGCTGATGCTGTTAGGCAATAGTTTGCTCTCTGCTCGGATAAGCCTGGCTGGCCACCTAGCTCGTAATTTTTACTATGTACCAATTAATGTAATGATAGCCACCACTGTACGCCCTTCACTATGCTTACGTGGAGGTCCGTATCGAGGAATGGACCGTAGGGGAACACAGAGCTGTCGTGATGCTGATCTCATGCGACCACTACCTACCACTCCGAGTCTCCGCGAGCTCCGGTACCTGCATAGGTGCTAAACGAGAAGGTTTGCACTGCCTTGTCCCACCGAGAAGCAAAAGTCGTCCTGACAGCTGGGGTCTCGCTATGCGCCGCTCGGGAAATCCCGCAAACCGCAGGGTTGAGGCCCGTTGAGGCTGACAGTTCATCAGGCGATCAGTCTCAGGGAGAAAGGAGCAAATCGGTTGCTGCAAGAAACATCCTCGATCACCTACAGGTACCCATCAACTTCCCTCGCGGAGCGACTCGTGGTTCGTATTTTTGTCTCCGAGATCTTGTCTCGCGAAGGTTTCTAGGTTCCTGGGCTGGAGGAGACCAAGAATTCCTTTTTATTTTTACGAGTAGAGATTGGGGAAGGGATGGGGTGAAGCGTCTCCGTAGGGCTGGTCAAGCTTGTTGTTCGCCGAATCATGTGGAGGCAGCCGACAACAGCGGAGCAATTCAGGGGCTGCAACGTTCGGCCGGAGCCGAATGCTCCCCGAAAATAGAATATTTTCCGATTCCGACCTGTCGTTCATTCACGGCCTAGAATCCAATCAATTCAGGACTGTGGGCAAATATTTTTGTTTACCTGCACCAGTCGAAGAAACCCGCTTATGGCATGGGAATAACAGCCTCAACTTCCACACTGATGTCTTGGCCCAGGGAGCTAGCCAAGGGTCCTCCTCTCCTAGATTCGTTCCACGAGTCCCAGGAAAAATGAGGCTCAGCGTTGTGGCTCTCCCCCCTGGTAGCGCGAGAAACTAGCGCGAGGGCGCCACCTACTGGACCCCGCTGACATCGATTTGGCAGTCGCTCCACCAAGCAACCTCAATGTGCTCGTATAGCTCGGCACATTGGGACGGATGATGTCGGTTGACCCGCCTCCACAGCAGCAGGTACCGAGTGTAGGGCCGAGCAACCAGCGGTGCCTGCATGCAAGCCACCAGCCCAGCCCGGGAGGCCGGGAAGATTCTGGACGCAGGCATCGCCGTTGCTCCGCATCGAATAAAGATCAACTCGAATTTGGCTAAGGTCAACCGACGAGATACTCTGTATATAACGACCTCCAACTTCGTCCCGTCGATGGACTGGAATTTCTTCTCATCACCTCACTCACTCACAACCAACCAAACAAACACACACTCTCACCTTCAATCATCCGCTCTACTAGACTTTTATTGTCGCTCAGCGCAGTCCATTCGCTCGACTACTAGATTTCCTATCGTCTTTTCCTTCCTACTACTCACGAACAACCATCTTCACTACTATAATCACAACTACCACTACTACTACTACTACTACCACCACCAAAAAACCCACCAAACCCACCAAAATGCAGTTCACCATCGCCACCATCGCCGCCACCCTCCTGGCCGCCACCACCACCGCCAACGGCGCCGTCCTCCCGCCCCGCCAAGACGGCAGCACCCCCTCCACAACGCGCTTCCAGCTGCTGGCGGTCCGCTCCGACTCCGATGGCGTGCACCACTACGACCCCCTCGGCGCCTCCAAGTCCTCCTTCCTCCTCCGTCTGCCCTCCCAGAACGCCACGTGCGACGGCGGGGTCTCCAGCGGCGACATGGCGACCTTCTACATCGGCGCCGACTCCGAGTACTCCACCACGGGGCTCTTCATGCACACCAGCAGCGGTTCCCCCGCGCAGGAGGCCTGGGTCGACCGGTCCGGCATGGGACAGGGCGCCTTCCACTACACGACGGGGACCCAGCCGATCGGCCGCAACGGCGAGCGCGGGCCCTGGGCCATCGACGGCGATGGGCACCTGACGTTTGCGGGCAACGCCGGCTTCATCGCCTGCCCTACCACTGCTGTCGCGGGCGCGTGGAGCGTGTGGGTGGCCGCTGGCACGGACAAGCCTGGGTTTAATGAGGGGTGCGTGAGCGTTGCACTGAAGACTTTGGAGGTTGGGGAGCCGGTTGGGTGCGAGTACACCTACTAGACGGATGGGTACTACTGATTATCTTCGATGTTGTTCGTTTATTTGTTTGCATCGTTTGTATATGACTAGGAGTAGAGGTCGGCAAGGAGTTCCAGGTGGCATAATGATATGATCGTACTCTTGGTGTATAAATACTAGCAGTTAGTTTGATAATTTTCGAAGATGCCCTAATTAGTACCGCTCACTTCAAGTTCGAAGCTTAGAGACTCTTAGGAATCAATATATGATGCTTTCGATGGAAAAGGTGGGCTATAACAAGCAAGGAACTGCCATATTAAGACGCCACTCTGCTCGGGTACTTTTAATCTAGACGTGTCGGGGCAGTATGTACTAGTAGTATCTACCAGTGCTCCAAACCAGTATAAACTGAAGCAATTCCCATTGAGTCACCCTTGGGAACGACACGAAAGATTACCTACCCTATCGTCTTTCACAGTATTGGTTGCCATGTTCTCGTCTACCCCAGGAAACCCGTCCCAAACTTTGGCATTCCTGGTAACATGGCCGCGGAACAATGCCCAAAGAGGTACTTGACGGAAGACACCGGCGGCGTTCTCACCCCTATCAGTATACGAAACATCCGCTCTACCACACAAATATCTTTCATCATCTTGAATGCTATGAAGCGGGGGCTGAGGGACACTGACAACGCAAAGAGAACATCTTCCAAGCTAGCGAGATACAAGAGGGGCCACGAGCATAGTAGGAGCTGCAAGCTCTGAGAGACATAGTAAATTCTGACTCCCGGGTCGCACAGTCCCTTTGTCGGGGCGAAAGAGATGTCGAACCCCAGCACCCTGGAAACTCCACGGGAGCGGCCTACAGCCACGCTGGCAGTGAGCATACCCCACGGTGTCTCCCTGGTGACCTTATGGTGAACGACGGAGCCGCCTCCCGCGCTTCCGAACCGGCCGACCGGGCCTGCGGACTCGAGATGGTCCAGGGTCCCTTCCCAGTACCAATCGCCGCAGCCCGGATGGACTGGCGGGGAGACTTCTCTAAGAAGCAGAGCATCTCCGGGAACTGAAAAGGCCGTTGGTACTCAACCAGACTGTGGACGCTCGAGGAGTCGGGCGCTGGAGGCTCGGAGGCGGGCGGCGGAGTGAACGTGGCTCAGGGCGAGGAGCTGGTCGAGGACACCAGCTAGGAATGCGACATTTGCATCAGGGATAACGCAAGAACTAAATGCGAAGGCTTCTTCGACTGCAGCAGCAAGGGAGTTCTTGAGAAGCATGAGTGGCATGGTGATATCCTCCTGCAGTCTGCTGGCGAGCATTAGGCTTGAATCCTTCTGCTGCAAGAGAGCCACATCCTCTAGGTAATGGGTCGGCACTAGAAGCATTGTGGCCGGACGAGGAATCGTCTCGATTGCTTCCGCAGTAGGCACAAGAGGAGGAGGCCTTCGTACAAGATCCGTTCGCCGCTGAAGATCGGCTGAACCAGAAATCAGGGGTGCAGCAAACGCCCTGGAATGATGTCGTTTCCGAGTACGGTTTGTCGTCGCAGCTTGGAGGGCCCTGTTGGGACGAGCACTGGCTGCAGATATTTCGGATGCGGCCAGAAGCTTCATGTGTTCCCCCTTTTTTTGCGAGACCACTTCAGCGAGCTTGGTGATATCCGTCCTGGCGGCAGTGACCTCTTGGCGTATGATAATGTCGTGTCGCCTACCAACAGATACGCGGCCTTTGTTAGCTCGTCACCGATGGAAATTTGACCCGAGCGGAGGCGTTCATCATTAATTTTTATTTCAACGTACCGGCCAGCCACCGAGAGGGCCGATATCATGGAGACGGTGAGCCTCTCCAACCTGCGGCAGGACGCCATGATCTTTCCTTCTTCGAAACCCCACCGAAGATTTTTCGCCATGCGCGTGTACAAGCTGTCCGTGGTCGTCGGCTGCGAGTCGCGTATCGCCGATGCGATGAGGTCGAACTCGGAGCCCATCAGAGTCAGGATGGTCTTGATCTCGGGGAGTGATATCAGAAGGCTGACCTGGGATGAGACGTGGGCAGACGCCGCCTCCAGGTCGTGGAGAAATATTCGGGCGTTGGCGACGACCGAGGTGGCAGCGCGCATCTCGGACAAGAGTTGGTTCATCACTGCCGGGGCATTTCGGCATCGCGCACAGAGGTCGTACAGCTCCTTGCCGCCTCGGAACACGACATCTGCTAAGGAGACCATCGTGGAAACGTTGGGAGCTACGGAGAGAGCGTTCATGTCGGCCATGTTTGCAACAGCTGCTTTGCGATTGCAATCAGGGACAGACTGAAATGCGGCCTCAAGTTGGGCTTGAATTAAAATCACCTCTCTTTCGCACACTGCACAAAATCCCCATCAGCATGAGCGCTCGCTCGCTTCACGCGCCGCCACACATGCCAGGCGGAAGCAGGCAAACAAGGAGGGGTTGATGCTTGTGGCGTCGAATCACAGCCCTCAGCTGCGACGCACAAGGAGGCCTCAGCTTGGTCCGCCTGGTCCGCGATCGGGCACATCAAAGGTCGATTTCACTCTAAATAGAAATTCTCGCGCGATCAATATTTGCCCTGGGATCGCGCTGAGAACCTCAAGCCCTGATGTCGTCGAACTTCTTGAGGACGTACCCCAACATCTATTTCTCGAAGGGTCCGTTGTTTGTCGCTGTTTATCTGGCGACGAGCATCAGCACAGCATATATTGATCTCGCTAATAATTCCGCAACTCGGTATCGATAGCATCGGGGCAGCTTCATCGGCCATGTTGTCATCCCTCGCCGTGCTTGGCTTCCCGCGTCCGGTCGGGCCCGGCCCTTCAGGTCCCGCATCCGCGACTGGCATCATCAGGGTGCCGGTTAGAACTAAACAAGCATCCCTCCTGGCTGCTGTAACGACCGGCGCACACGGTAAAATGCGTCGTAACGTCGCAAAATACAAGTTGACATACCTTCCTGCTCCTTACATCACCCTCAGAAGTGCGACGTGTGACAGCGAAGGAGCAAATACCGAGATGCGGCGTGTTGATGACATTTTGATGACCCCTATAGCTGTGTACACTTCTGACGCCGTTGGCCAATGGAGCCGCAACATGGACATCTGCATGACACCGTTTCATGATATTGGATCTTCACGGTCGTCTGGCAGCGGAAATGTCAGTGAGACCGGTGAATAATTAAGACCGGTGCGCCACGGCAAGGGAGTGGAGGACAGCGGCTTCTTGCCGGCCTACACAACGTCAAGTGATACACCTGCCACTTTATTGCAGGATCAACAATGTCACCTGTCCTCCTCCCACCGCATACGTACCATACATACCCTCACATTCTCGCCCGGTATCGACCATATCGGCGCCGACCATACTAGAGCCCTAACGATCTACACATCTCTCAATTGATGTTGATGCTGTCTCTGTCTTGGCATCGTCCTAACCCTCAGGATCCGCAGCGGTATCGGTCCTGGATGCGGTATAAAATAGGATTAATCCTGGAGGCTCGGTGAATGAGCGGTGACGCCCTGAAGACAGCAGCCATGCGCACCGCCTTTTCTTCCGGGCGGACGCGCGGACGGAACGGAACGCAGCCGCGGTCTTCGGTCGCGACTTGTTATTTGTCGACCTCAAGCTACCACCCATCCACCTCGGGTATCCGGCGAGGCGGCAAGCGGGACAAAGCATAATTTTGGGGCCGCCGGCCGCTGCAGCCGCGCCCTTCTCCATAACACAGCACCATTGCCTTAGGTATCTGGTACCTACCTGCCCGGGTACCTAGAGGTACCTGCCTACCAGTACCTACCCAGACTGGTACTTACAGGTTGCCCGCAGGCTTGCAAGCTCTGTCTGTATGCATCCTCGTTCTTGCATCACCTTGTACAGACCGAGGTATACACATGCCGAAAAAATAGCCTGCAAGAAAGCAGATCATTGCCAACTCAACAACTGCCTCGAAAGCGCCTGATGTGTTGGAGAAGTCCACGTGTTAGGCACAGGCAATAATTCGAAGAAACTCAAGACGCCGGTGGATATGACATGAGACCGTACACACTCTCAATGTGCCATGAGGTGATGCCGAAGATAGGTGACTCATTTCAACTCTGATTCCTACGGGCTGGCAAGACCAACGGATTCTATAAAGGGGTTCATAGAGTCTCGGCAGCCAGTGCCCGCCACTCGCCACCTGCCCCGAGCAGTCGCCGACTTTCACCGCACAGCCTACGGGCTGATGGTGTGCAACGTACTCCCCTAGACGAGGAGGCGAGTGGACAGCTCTAGAGCAAGCATTCGCTCCTTGCATGCTGCGTCTCCTAGCGGCAGGCATGCAGACGCTAGGCGATCAATATGCCGACCAGGTGGTACATAATACCACCGGTCTTGTCAACTTGCCTCCCACATTCACGGGGCGTCTAGAAGCTGCGCTCGTACGACTTCAGCACATGTCGGCCGGCGCGGTTTCCGTCATACTGCATCCCCATTCCCGCCTTGCTGTTTCGGATGGATGAGCTCGTCCCGTTGTTCTTTGCCCGTGTCAGAATCCGCTGGAAGAGAAGCATCCTCGGAGCCTCGCACTTCGGTCGTGACCGACGCTCGTTATATGAGCAAGGAGAGCCGGGTGTCGTGGAACGGGGGAAGCCTAGGTCGAGACTTCTGGTAAGGTGAGCTATACTTAATACTTCCCTCTGTGCTATAGCGCAGAGCTACCGGCTACCGCACATCTTAGTTCCCACTGCACAGGTGTCGGCATCAATTCCAGCTCCTCCCATCCACCGCTCCTCCAGGCTTCACTACTTAATCGCCATTGCCTCCCGCTGACGAGCCTCTAGTGCTTCTATCTGTCTACATCTCCCCCGCTCACTCCCCGCCTCAACCATACTATAGGCCCATAGCCATGTCCCGTCAAGGCTACCAAGGCGACCCCTTCTCGCAGCAGGTTGACAGGGTGCAGACCGCGATGAACGCCTTCGCCCCTCGCTCGGTAAGCTACCCACAAGTGCAATGCACGCTGCGTTGTGTTCCCTCTCTAGATCAAAAGGCCAAGATTCGACCAACACTGCAGCGGGCCCGGGAGACCCAGACTGAGTATTCAAAAACTGACCGCTATGAGACGAGACAAAACACACTAGGTCGGTCTACCCCCATTCACCGCAGAATGGGGCTACGCTCACGGCACCAGCGACGCCATCTGGCCCGACCCGTCCCTCGGCGGCGAGCCCGCGAGCGACTACGTCGAGCAGGTCGTCGTGTACATCCAGGGCCTCCCGACCAAGTCCGCCAAGGGCGACATCCTCAAGGCGGCCAAGATCCTAAAGAACAAGCCCGACTCCAGCTTCGGCATCCTGTACGTCGCCATGCCGTCGCCCGGCGCCGCGTACGTCTACTGCACCGACTACCGACGCGCCGCGGACCTGGCGGACGTCTTCAACGAGGTCGGGTTCCCGGCCGATTTGTCTTCTGCCGGCAGCAGTAGCAAGGGCAGCAGCAGCAAGTCATCGGGTTCGGGTTCGGGCTCCTCGGGCTCCTCGGGCTCGTCGTCGAAGCGTGGCACTACAGGTGGTAGTCGATCGGAGAGGCTGAAGACGGTGGGCACGACCTATGCTCAGCACTGCCACTTCATGATCTCGTCGCAGTTCTTGCAGCATCTGCAGGATGTGCGCGGGCGGAAGGGCAAGGACAGCGGGGATAAGGTCAGGCGGGAGTGGGAGCAGACGCATCCGAGCGGGAAGAAGCCTAGGTCGTCGAAGAAGTAGAGACCCGGCAGGCAAGAGATGCATAGTCTACGGTGGTGGCAGATGGTGCAACAGGCATTGTATTCTTCACATTAGGACCTTTCCTTCTTCGTTTCTAACTGTGTGCTGTTAAATGTGAGAATTTCCTCCATAGCATAAGCTTGTGAAATCGCTACAACGAGAGGAATGTAGAATCGAGGGGGTAGTTGTGATCTGGGGGTAGTTCTGATCCACCCACATAAGAATTGTATATTGTGCCAATATGAAGCAAATCTGAGGCTATTCTGGTCAAAAAAATCGCAAAAAAATTTGAGGCTAATTTTCATCATCATTATCATCATCTATCTCAATTGCCCGGCGGCTGGGGACTCTGGCGCGTTTAGATCGGCGCCGGGGGACCTCTTCCTCACTCTCTTCCTCCTCGTCTTCCTCAACGGCCGGGACAGGGCAAAGGCGGCGTTGGTCGGGCTCGCGGTTCCGCTCAGAGGCTATCTAGGCCAACTCGTGGAACCTCTCGTTGGGCTCTTCTTGCACAGTCTTCCTCCGCTTGGGCTGTGCTCTCTCGAGGCGGGCCTCCAACTCGGCGATTCTCTTTTGCTGCATCACCACTTGACTCGTGGCCTGGCCCAAGGCGTTGGCGATTTTCTGGTGGACTTTGCGGGTGTGTGGCGAGTCCCCGGCCTTGCGGAGGAGGTCTTTGGCCTGCGGACCCGTCTTCGGGGTGGGGGGGTCCTCAGGGGCAGGGGCAACGGCCACAGGCGCGTTGCGGCGGGCGGCGGTGGCGACATGGGGGTTATCGAGGCATCTCTGCCGGTCTTCGGGTGCAAACCGGTGACGCGCCAGCCTGCCAGGATGTTCTAGATACTCAAGCCCCTCGTCCTAGCTTTGGCGTAGCACTCGAGGAACTTGAGCTTGCCCACAGAGGCCGAGTCGGTCAGGGCGGCCAGGTCGCCCAAGTATCGACGGTAGGCGGTTTTGAGGGGGGAGAAACAGCCGCGATCCAGGGGCTGGGTGACGTGCGAGGAGTAGGCCGGCAAAAAAAGGACGTAGATATTGTTGAGGAAGCATTGGATTATGAAGTCGTCGGTGCAGTGCGATCCATGCCCATCCACAGCCAACAGCCGTGCGTCGGAGGGATCCCAGGGCTCTGTTTCCGGAATGAAAATCTTTTCGAGCCACTCTAGGCCTATTGCGTTCGAGGTCCAGCCCTTGTCGGAATAGGTGTACTTCCAGGTAGGGTGGTCGGCCAGAATCTAGTCAGAAAACCACTAGTCCTAGATGGTGCGGGCCTTGAAAATAATTAGGGGGTTGAGGAGCCTTCCGGTGCCCGAAATACACTCGACTACAGTCGTCCAGGTCCTGTTCTCGTTGCTCTTGATGCCTACCGACCTGGGGCTGACTTCGGCCGAGCCCACGACGAGCCCATCCGCCCCCTTTCCTTCCATCAAGCCAACCTCGTCGGCATTGTAGCGATTTCCCGGTTTGATCCCGTCCAGCTGATCGTAGGAATCAAAAAGGGCGTTGATGTTGACAGGAGTAGCCGCATTGACCCGGGAATACTCGATCCGGCGCCCCTTTTTGGTCTTTTAAGGCCGGTTAGCAGCTGATGAACTGGCACACCCAGTCCTGGCCCAGGGGACGATCGTCACCGGCCAAGTCCAGCAACGAAAGGGCGGCGAGACAGACTTAGCGACACGTAGGAGCGTACCCGATGGACTCTTGCTGCAAAATCCAGGTGGTCAGCTCATCCTCCTGGGCTGCTCACAGTCGTTGCTGACACTCGTGGGCCTTGGCGTGCGGTCGGACGTCGAGAATGCGGCGGTGCAGGGTATCTTTGTTGACACCCCACAATCCCGCAGCCTTCCGGATGGATTGATGATTTGGGACAGCCTGGATCGCATTTTCTAGGTTTTCTTCATTCGGAGCCATTTTTTCCTGTATTTTTTAAGTCGGAATTGAGGCTGGAAAAAAAATCGGGAGAGGGGCACACCGCCTTTGGTCGGCAGAAACGGGAAATCACGTGGATCAGAACTACCCCCTCGACTCTAGTGGTCAGCAAGCCTGAATTACCAAAAAAAAAAAAAAAGAAAAGAAAAAAGAAAAAAAAAAACGGATTGAGTAGTACCAAACACCGTTCTCCAGTCAAGAAGTGTCTTTCATCCCAAGTGGGCGGCCTTGCTACTAGACTTCGGATGTGTCCATGTGACCTACGTAAAACACTGACTAGGGCCAGCCATCTGTTGAGACATTGATAGTAGAGTCCAACCTTCCGTCTGACAGTTTTTCTCAGTACTAGTAGAGTATAGTACAACCCAGAGATGTTACACAGGGCACTACGAGCAAACAACACTTTCCACCAATTCCCTCCTGAGTTTCTGGCCTATACAAACTCACACTCACTGGGTACGATCAAGCAGAATCCAGTCTAGTCAGATCAAGTCGAGTCAAGGTACTTTTCAACTCATGTCCAGAAAGCTGGGTAGAGCCAATAAGAAAAGCAAAGCAGCCACAAACGTCCCTAATCATGATGTCCGAGGGCAAGACGAAAGTACTAGCAGTACGAACCACGACTAACATGAACTGGGAGGTGTCCAATATAAATATCAAGAACCGCCCCCGAGTGACATATTGAGCTGCCAGCAATGCAGCGCCATCTGAGCCATCACCCTCCCAAGATAGGAACATCTCAAACTGAAGTCAACTTACCCTATCCACCAATAAATCTCACCCCGAAATATTTACAACCCAACCTCCGCCTCTCACTTCCGACATTGGCCTTTTAAACATGAGCGCAGGCAAAGGCAACCAGCAAAGCTCCTCCGCCTCTGGGTATGGCGCAACTCGTGCGGATTCCGAGCCTCCACCGAGCAAGGTCTCGAACAGGAGCCAGACCAAAAACACAGATCAGGTGATCATATCCGGCAACGAGGCCAAGGAGAAGCGAGAACATAAAGCACGGAGCCCGTTGAGGAGGAACAGCAGTGCAGATAGCGAAGCCAGCTGGAAGTCTAACAGCAGTGGCGAGTCTAGCGATTCCTGACTCGACGGAAGGAACCGCCAGACACTTGTTGTGGCTATCTACTGATACAATCAGCGGTATATATGTGAAGGGGCCTGGCTAGGTGGAACCACCGGTCTAACAAAATACGAGGCGGACGGCTGTAGAAGGATCGCATGGTATTGCGTTTGTAAATTGAGTCTACCCCTTGAGCGTTGTTGAGAGTTCACGGTCGACTTTGAACCGGAGTGGCAGCACCTTTACGTAGATAATAGGGAGATGATATCCAGAAAAGCCAAGGGATCGGTGTCAACGAAGCGAAAGACAAAGTAAGCGGTTGGAGGTTGGACGAGAGAAGAGCAATCGCAGATTAGAGGACACTATGGCCGGGGACAAACATGGGATCTGGGGCCGGGGCATCACAAAACCGCAGGGCAGGGAGAGAGCGGAGCGCATTGGGATTAGCGGCTTTGCTGTTGGTTCTCCTCCATGTCCTTGCGTCCGTCCCCTTGAGACGCTCCGTATTAGGACAAGCGCGAGTGTCCTAGACCCACCGCTATACTGTCCGAGGCATGCGGAGTTTCCAGGCGCGGGCTATGGGGCAACTGCCAAAGGTCGTTGGCTGTTGTTTTTGTCGAGCAGGTCACACCATCCCTAATCCGAACGAGAAGCAAATTTGCCCCCCGCGGCCCATCCCGCTACCCACATGCCTGAAGGGTCTCGGCCGTGAGTACATTCCCTAACTCGCAGCAGCCGTACTGACTGATGGGGAACGGCAGGCTAGCGGGACGGCTCGCACACGTCTGCGTGCTCCACCATCCCAGTCAGTGTTGGTGGCGGACGCATCGCAAGCCGCGCGTATGCGGTATGCTCCCGCCTGAGTTAGACGTTGGCGATATGTTTCTTTGGACATCGTGTATTGAGCCGAGGTGGGCCCCCTAGCTCCATGCCTAATGAGCTCCACATGTCACCTTTTGCACATACCCTGCTCCCGTCATGACTGATCGTCCAGACCACCATCCCGCGTCTCAAAGGGCCCATGACGCGGTCTACTGTCGTGCTGTCGGCTTGACAGTGCACCATGATTCCTCTCGTCAAACCAGCTGGTATGCCACAACGTCGTTGGCGGAAGTCTTCCTCGTTGGTGTGGTCCCTGTTGGTTGGGCTTCAAGGGGGAAAAAGCAAACACGCGCGTGGTAAACCAATCTGTTGATTCTGATGATGTACAGGGAAGAGTAAAGCTAGTCTACGCGTGAGTCGGAGGAATCGCTTTTGTAAGCGATTCCAAGGGGCCCATGTGACCTAAGGTCTGTCGAGGGGGCTGCCTTGGTGACTGAGGCAACTCGTCCACGTGGGTGCACGGAAGTGCACCCAACCGTGGTTCAACAGTCCCTTTGTATTGTTCCAGCGGGCGTCATTCTGAGCCGCGAAGGAATTCGACATATGAAGCGGTATGACCGTTTTCTACCTACCTACTCTGGTATGCTGGTGGGGATACGATGACAAGCGGAGATGACCGGTGAGGCCAACTGAGTAGTTCTTTGATCGGACCTTCATAATCATAGTAAAAATGCCAGCCTCGCTGGGATCGAAAATGACAATAAATACGTCGTGGTTTGGCCGAGGAACCATACCTCAACAGACTCTTCTCACATCAGCAGCATTCCAGCAGCATTTTGCATCTTTTCCATCTTCGCCACTGACTCTCAGAAACTACCTCACATTTCCAAGCACGCAACCATCATGGATTCTAACAACAATCCTACCCCCAACTATAACACAGTCATCTCAGGTGAGGCTCGAAAGGAAATCAACGACGCTATCATCTATACAGATGCGAGCACCATGAATCTCGTGATAGACACTGCCAACAAGTCTAAAGAGAAGCGGGACAAAGACAAGACTGATAGCGATGGCAAGGACGACACCCAGAAGTAATTTCCTGGGTTGGATGTCGCGTCATCCGCGGTCAATACTGTCGGAGCAAGCGCCACTACGTTGCTCCGATGCCAAAAGCTCAAATGACTACTTCCATGTCCGTATGGCCATAGCCCTTAAGGCAGATACGGTGCTCAGTAGAACTCATCTGCCCATGGATGCCGTTGAACTCCAGAATTAGTCCCCCGTGCATTTCGGCACCTTCCTATTACTCAGATAGCTTTCTCAATACTATTTCCCATATTGTAAACCACGATGGAGAGTGGAGCGTGATTCGCATACTGGTCCGTTGTCTTGTTAGTGCACTACACTTTGAAAAAGTCGGCTTTGTTTGTGGAATGCGGCGAGATCCAACCATTTCACAAGAATTTTCAATGGGGCTGACGCAGTCTTTGGTTTCGTGCTTGGCGGACTGCCCCGTAGGCCTATAAACGGGCCCTCACCGCCACTCTCCTGCATGCAACTGTGCATTTGACACTCCCTGCACACAAAATTCGCTCCTATTTCTCATCATGGACTACGATAGGCGTCTCGGGCTTGACCAAAAATATCAGGCTTTCATTTGGGTTGAGAAAATCAGCCGTCAGACACGCAGTGTGTTCACCGACTGGGTGTCGAGTCATCACCCAGAGCGCCTGCACTGCACCATCGAGCCAGGCTTCCTTTACGGCTCATTTAACCTCGCCATTAAGGTCAAGTTTGACGACGGTACTGCATGGATTGTTCGCCACCCCATGCCCGGAAATACGGCGCGTGGCCCTCTCTCGGACGAAAAGTTGGCGATGGAGGTCGAGACACTCGGCTTGATCCGCGAGAAGACCACCGTACCCGTGCCGGAGGTCAAGGCGTGGGGCCTGGCGGCCGATAACCCCCTTGGCCTGGGACCTTTCATAATGATGGAGTTCGTCGAGGGGGTAAGCCTCAGAGAAGTCCTTGCAGACAAGAACTTGCCGGGATCATCGGTCTTGATGAGGCCAGACGTTAGTGATGGGGAGCTGGAGTACATGTACCGGCAGATGGCCAATATTACCCTTCAGTTATTCAGGCTAGACTTCAACTCCATTGGAAGCTTACCGAACCCGAGAACTGGGTTTCCTGCTCCCGGCCGCCCGTTGACGTTCAAGGCGCACGAAATTCTAGTAGAAGGAGGTGTCAATGCTTTCGGTAAGTACTACTCTCATCCTCATAACCCTCGTTGGTCTCAGAGCGTATTACGGGGACTATTAGCGTTAACTGGGCATCCCCACCATCCCATCAGGCGACAGAAACAAAGGATTCCAGACAACGACTGAGTTCTTCCAGTACCTGATCAGCCAGGACTGGGAACAGCTGCACCACCAGGCGAACTCTACCGACAGCCCTGTCCAAGCTAGAGCAAGCTACGCATGGCTCGGTGCCCTGATGCCGCTCGTCCCTGATTTTGTGGCCAAGGCCTACGACAAGGGGCCCTTCAAGCTGACCTGCGACGACCTTGGACTGGCGAACATGATGGTCCGCAGCAAGGACGACCTCACCATCGTGGGGGTTGTGGACCTCGAGTGGTCGTACGTGGGGCCGGCCCAGCTCGCCGCGACGCCGTGGTGGCTGCTTCAAAGCCGGCTGAGCAAATGGAATGTCGTCGAGGACACAGATAGGGGAGTCGAGGCGGTCATGCAGCGGTACCTCAAGGCTCTCGAAGCCTACAAGCGCTTTCTTTCCGAGGAAGACAAGGTTTTTGCGGCGAATGCTGTCACAGAAGACGGACAGAAAGTCGAAGGGACAGGCGGGAACCACGAGCTTCAAGAGCTCCTGGACTGGTCAGTGGCCACAGGTGCGCTGTGGCTGCACATGATCCTCCTCAACGCGTTGAACAGACAAGACGACCTCCCGTTCGTGCAGCTTCGGCCTCACCTCGGCGGCGCCGATCCGAGGGTCGGACGAGGTCGAGGCGTTCTCGGTGCGGAAGGCGGCCCATATGGCGCAGTATCGAGAGGAGCTGTCTAGGGCAAGGAAGCTTGAACAGGAGATGAACGAGGGGAAGATGACAAAGGAGGAGCTCATCGAAGCTTTGTCGTTCTTGAGACGCGTGTGGTGAGAGCAGTTCAAACATCATCGCGGTAGCTTTGGGCGTGTATGACCAAACGCAACCACCGAGCCCCCGGGCAATCGCGCCTCGCGTCGATGGCTTAAGTGCCTCAGGTAATAACTCGACCGCATTTCTGTGGCGCACGAATAAGCTAGGGTAAAGGCCGGATTATCGTGCCAGCTTTTTCCGCCGTACATGTACCTATTCATTCGCTGAAGAATATTCGCTGCAGAACTGGCTAAACTCTCGGCCTCTAGTGCTAAACTTTCCCCTGATGGTGAAAATGGGAAGCTGAGACTTTCTGCTGTGAATCACGTTTTCTCAGCCGGGAATTTCCTGGTAGGGAGCGCCGATCTGCGGCTGATCGGCGCTGCCGAGGGGCACCGATCCAATATTTAGCTCAATGTATGGTGCATTGGCGAATGTAAACTTTTGCTGACCCGGAACACACATCCGTTCGGGAACATTCCAACATTTGATCTATCCATCTCTCGGGTCGCACGACGAAAAAGCTGCCGATATGTAATGATTTAAGGTCCTACGGATCTATATCATAGGAACAACCGCTCGGTCGGTTGGTTGCGCGAGCATCAATGCCTTCGAAGCAGCTTCTCCCCGAGAACACACCGCCTGCAGCGGCGCCGCTACGGGTGGCTGGGAAACCTAGTGCTGCTGCTGTTGCAGCATTTGCCCCCTCTGCATCAGCCTCAGCAGCACGCGCGAGGGAGAATCAGCGCGCCTCGCGAGCTCGCCGACGAGAGCTCGTCGAGTCGCTGCGCAGCCGCATCGACGAATACGAGCGTCGCGGCGTGCAGGCCACGCTGGAGATGCAGCAGGCTGCCCGCGCCGTCGCGCAGGAGAACCGCCGCCTGCGCGCCCTTCTAGCCCATCACGGCATCCCAGAGGCAGAGGTCCAACGCTTCCTTCTGGGCGACAGCGACAGCCCGCAGTCCGCTACCAGCCCGTCAATGGCCGCCGAACTGGCGACTCCCACTGCAGCAAGTCTCGACGTCTGTCGCACACCTCCAGTCGAGCCGCGAGGGCGATGCGGCCCAACATCAGTTTCATCGGTCCCTTCCACGGCACGAGGTTTCGAGATCCCCGTCACAGATGACGCAGGGCAGGCCGTCTCGTGTTGCGGACGAAAAGCCCCGCAAAGTACATGTGGCAGTGGCACTCAACAGACGGCATCTAATTGCACAGCAAAGTCGGCGCCACCGGCACCGGAACCCCCTCCTCCACAGACGGTCGTCACACACTTACAACCCCTCGAAAGCGCGCTAGAGACAGACTGTGATAAGGCCGCCACTATCCTCGCAGAAATTCAGGGACACAGCGATCTCCAGCTCGCGAGACAGGCGCTGGGGTGCGAGGGATCAGGTCCGTGCAGCGCGAAGAACATGCGGGTGCTCGAGCTGCTCAACGACGTAACATGATGCGACTGCGACGCCATTGCTAGAATGAGGGCGAGAATGTAAGAGACCCAACTAACAATGTCTGGTGGTGATCACGCTGACTCGCGGCTTGTTTTCTCACAGTCGAAGTAGCCGCGATTATTACCCCCATTGTCCATTAATAATAATATGCCTACGCCCAACACCAGCTCTTCCACTCATACCAGACAAGTCCAAGCAGCAGCTGGGTAGCCGACTAGCCGATCTCCCAACCCAACCCCCAACATAGAACACATCTCCGGCCTCCCCATCCCCCCCCCCCCTCTCAACATTCCCTACTCTCTCCACTTCCACCTCCTCCCCAACACCCTCACGAGGTACACCAGCCCCAACAAAACCGGCACTTCGATTAGGGGCCCCACAGTCGCCGCCAGCGCCTGGTCGCTCTCGGGCCCGTACGTGGCGACGGCGACGGCGATGGCCAGCTCGAAGTTGTTGCTCGCGGCCGTGAAGCTCTGCGTGGCCGCGAGGCCGTACCCGAAGCCCAGCCTGCGGCACACCCACAGCGTCACTGAGAACACGAACAAGAAATACACGGTCAACGGGGCCGCGACGCGCACGACCGACACGATCTGGTGGACGACCTGCCGGCCCTGCGACGCGAAGAGCACCAGCACCGTGTACAGCAGGCCGACGAGCGAAAGGGGCGAGACCGCTCGCAGGAACACTCGGTCGAACCAGGAGGGGCCCGCGGTCGTGCGCAGGAGGAGCCGGGTGAGGATCGCGGCGCCGAGGGGGATGCCCAGGAAGACGCCCACGCTGGTGGCCACGACGGTGTAGGAGACGTCTTGGCTTTGCTGCGTGGAGGGCGAAGAGGAGGAGTCGCCGCTGATGATGCGGATGAAGAGGATCGCGAGGGGGGCGAAGAGGACCATCTGCAGGATTGAGTTGACGGCCACGAGGATGGCGCAGTACTCGCCGTCGCCGCCTGCTAGGTTGGTCCAGATGAGGACCTGTGAGGAGAAAGACGGAAACAAGGAGGATGAAGTCAGCGGCTATTCACCAGAGTCGCTACGGAAATTGGGCAAGATCTTTTGATGATGACAAGCAAAATACGTACCATAGCGATACATCGCCCCAACCCGACTAAGATCAAGCCAACGCGCAACTCTTCCTTGTCAGGGAGGAAAGCCCACGCCAGCCCCAGCTACTTCTCCGGAACACATCATCGGTCAGCTGTGAACACACAAGACGAAGATTCTCCAACTTGGTCAGGATGAGAGGAGGGAGGGACGAATTCATACCATCAAAAACGGAGCTACGATCCAGTTCACGAACACGCTGAACCCGATCTGCTTCCACAGGCCGCGGTGGGCGAACAGCTCGTGGAGGGACTCGTACCGGACCTTGCAGAGGATCGGGTACATCATCACCAGGAGGCCGACGGCTGCGAGTGATGAACGAGGGAGGGAGGGTACTCTGCGTCAGTAAAAACACACGTCGTTACAGGGGTCAGGACTATTCATCATCACGCTCCAGCCCATACCGGAACTTCGTCAGAAATAAGACGGCGCTGGCTGGCTGGCTAGATGAACAGATGGATGACGGGTGTTTCGAACAGAACAAGAAAACAAGCTACAAGCTCCCTACTACGTACCTATCGGTACCGACACGCCCGCGAACTTCCCCTTCTGCAGCGCGGGCGCCGTCTCCGGGACGAAGTTACCGAGCAGCACGCCGACGACCATGGCGAGGAAGATCCACAGGGCGAGGAGGCGGTCCGTCCAGCCTAGGGACTTGAACGCCGACGGCGTCTTCTCGGAAGAGGAGGAGCCGCCGCCGCCTCCTCCTTCGTCGCCTGGGGCGGCTGGGGTGGTGGTGGCGGCGGCTACGGCCTCCTCGTCGACGGCGTCGTTTCCGCCGCCGAAGTTTTTGCTCCCGGGCCTACGATCGTCATCTTCATGATCGGGAGTGGTTTGGCCTCGAGAGGTCGAGAGGTCCGGGTCTTGTGAAAGGGATGGTGGTGGTATTATCATGATGGGCGGCGAGGGCAGCCCATCCCATCACAAAACAAACGCAAGACAAACAGAAAACTTATGATCGCTATAACTTGAAAGAATCCAGAGCTCTCTGGTTCAGACTCTTTCCCGGGGAGGGTAGTAGGGACTTTCCATGTTTATTTGTATCTCGTTGGTAACGGCGCGAGCGAGAGAGTTCGCTGTGAGCCAAGCCAAGCTTTTTGGAGAGGCCAATGAACAGGGACCAATCACGTTCAAGCAGTGACATATTTTTTTTTCCTTCTCCCCCATCCCACCTGCACTTGGGGCGGGGCGACCCGGCGCTGCGCCCACTCTGCATACCAAGCCCACATCGAACATTCCAGTCAGTGAATTAATTCCGCTTTCCACTAAAATCTGCAGGGCGTCCGTCACCAGTGGGGGAAGAGGGAGGGGAACGGGGAGGGAACCTTGAGGGGCAGAGCCCCGGCGCCCAGAACCGTAGGTCTCGCCCTTTTCCGTTTTGGGTAATTTGGGGATATGTCATCGTTTCTGGTGGGCGGCATTGGTGGAGAAGCTGTCTGAACTCTGAAGCTGTCAATGTCCTTTTTCGGGTTGCAGTTGGTGCCTGGAGGAATCTGTACCTGTGGTTGGTCGCCTCACCTCCTGTCATGCTGTGCACCCACTGACTCAGAGGGGATTTGGGCTCCCATGGAACGGAGAAGGGCGTCAGTAGGTATAAACTTGAGCTTCCAGAGCTTCAGCTAGCTTGGGCGTTCTTCCCCTCCACTATCTCCCCCACGGAGAGCACAATGGCCGACCTCACCCCTGTCGAGCAGAGTGATTCCAAGGCCCCCTCGCCACTCGCAGTGCTTGGTCCTCTGACCCTACCCAATCACCCGCCGCTGCTCACCGCCGTCAAGAAAGAGCTAACCTACTCCTGGTTCGGTCTCTTCGACCTCTCCACCCTCTCCGAATCAGTGAGCTCGTTCGTCGCCTCAAACTCGGATGCCGCTACCACTACCGCCGCTGCCGCCTCTGCCCTCTCCTCCGCGGCGACGGCCGGCGACATCGACACCACCACCCCTGCACCACCTACACCACCATCGCCTCTGAAGCGCGTCTTCACAGACTTCCTCTCTCTCTCCTCTCAAGACTGTGCCTCAACCGTCCACCCGGCCGCCCAAGCCCGCATCACGCAAGCATGCTGGCTGACCGTCCGGATGTGGAAGCCCACGTCCCAATACGTCGTCCCGCGCTGGCACCGCGACGGGCGCATGTTCCCCTGCTCTTGCACCGATCCTCCCTCAACTTCTTTTGCCGCTTCCTCGCCCACCTCCTCCACCAACGCGGCTCCTCTGAGACCCAAACCTAAGGGCTTTAACATCCCCCAGCGCCACCACGCCAAGTACGCCATCGCCCTCCTCGGCCGGCCGACACGCGTGCTCGCGCAGCCCAACGCGCTCGTCGACTCCGTGCTCAACGAAGTCCTCGCCGCGTGGCGGAGGGGCGAGATCGCAGACGAGGAGGAGGGGAGGCGCGAAGAGGCCGAGCGACTTCGCGGCCAGGAGGAGGTGGTGCTGGAGGAAGGAGACGTGCTGCGGTTCTCGTGGGGTCAGGAGGACTCACCTGTGCATTCTGAGCCGGACTGCGTAGGAACGGATAGGGTGTTTGTAAGCGTGCTGTATGGGACGGAGGAGGAGATCAGGGCTATGGCGGAGTTTCGAGGGGAGAGGTTTGGGGTTGTTGATGTTGAATAGGGAGGTAGGTAGGTGGTAGGTAAGTGGGAGCTATAGGCTGATGAGTTGATTCGTCTATTCTGGTGAACCCGTTGAACTGGGAGATCTTGGCTCAACGGGCGACAGCAGCTATTTTGGATGGTCGACGTGCGGGTTCCAAGCGGAGGGGAGGCTGGCTCACTGGGGTTAGCACGAGGTGGGTGGGTAGGTGCCTTGGTCAAAGAAAGAAGCCATAACTTCGCTTCGTGTTCAGATTGCAAAAGAATAAAAACAAACGCGACATACGCTTGGCAGGGACGCTTTTACGACTTTCGATCTATATAGCACCATGTATGACCCAAAACGATGCTGCACCGATATTAGAGAGGCGTAAAAGTCCAACAAAGCGAAACTTCACGTCAGTTCCAGTCCAGTCGGCCGTCACGATTCGACTCTAGGCTGGACTTATCCCTCCAATCTTTTGCTGGCGCCGACTTAAAGAAGTGACTTCCTCGTTGTCGCCCCCGTCTCGTCAGCCACCTTCAAGATCTCCGTGACGACGGCCTGCACGTCGCCGCCCTTGATGACGATGCGGTGGTCGCCGTCCCACTCGACCAGCTTCGTCGTGCCCTTCTCGCAGTACTCCTCTAGCAGGCGACGGTGCAGTCCCAGGCCGACATCCTTCAGGCCGTGGATATGCACTGTCGGTATCCGTAGCACATGTCTCCGTCCAGCAGCACCTGTGCCGCCGCTGCTGCCGCCATCGTCTTCCCTGTCTGCCCAGTCCGTGAACTCCGCCCCGATACCCGACGCGTCCTGTACGCCTTTTATATACCCCATCCTCTGATCCAAACAAACCATCGGCGCTCGCCCGGCCATGATGACCCCAAACCGCCACCGCACATCATAACCATCGTCACCACCACCCGTCGTCCCCTTCGTCTCCCCATCCCCACTCCCATTCTCCCACTCCTTCTGGTCCTCAACAACCTGCTGCGCAAGCAACAAACTAGCCACAATCTTCGCCCCCTGACTGAACCCCAACAAGCCCATCCACTCCCCGTCCGCGCCCGTCGCGTCGTCGTCCTCCATCGCCGTGCGCAGTTGGAACTTGATTTCTTCGGATGCCGTCTCGGCGTCGACGGGGCGGTGCTCGGGCAGCCAGCGCAGCCAGCGCCGGAACGGCCCATGGTCGCCGTACACGGAAGCGACGGCCGGGTGCGGCGGGCAGATGAAGGGCGCATCGGCGAAGACGAGCCGGAAGTGGGAGGCGAGCCGGCTGGTGAGGGCGCGGCATTGTAGGCAGAAGATGTCGGCGTTCACGCCGCCGCCGTGCAGGCAGAGGATTCGGGGGTGGTGGAGCGTGGGGTCTAGGGCTGGAGGGTTCGCGTTCGCGTTTGTCGCTGCCGTGGGGGCCATCACCCCCGGCTCTGTCCTGTCCTGTGCTGTTCTGTCCGCCTGGCTTGCTCGCTGGCTGGATGGCTTGGGATACAAGGTTTCAGAGACGGTGGGGGGTGGGTGCCTGTCTAACTACTGCCCGCCTTGCGCCAATGGGGGTTGTTTATCTGTTTATCTCGTCTCGTTTGGCTGCACGTTCACCGGCTTGATTGGAAGTCGTGGTCGGTGCTGCGATAATGTGAGGATACGAGTTTATAGGCACCGAGACTCGGGGGCTAGGGGCGGCGATTGTTGCAGAACAGGATTCAATGACGAACGAAGACAGCATTAGCAACCAAGGCGAAGAAGGGGCCCTCTCGTTCTTAAGAAAGCCAGGAACATAGGTCGGCGCCATTATTTCGGCGGAGGAGCCCCTCCCTTCCGGACGCTTGTCCGGACCTCCGATGTGGGCTGACATCGAAGTGGCGGCCTAGTACTCCTACAAGCTAGGAGCCAGCCAGCCAGCCGGTCATGCCGACCGATCGCGAGAGAGTGAGCCCGCCCTGTCAGTCGGTCGGTCTTAGCTGTGCCGAACACGAAGAGTAGGAGTAGACAAAAAGAAACAGGACAAGAGCTCGGTAAATATGAAGTTGCACCAGCCTGCGGGCCATCTGGTGGCAGGCGGGAGCCATTTGCCGACGAATATTCATCAGGCAAGCTCGGAGGGCAACAGAAGCCTCTGACAATCCGATGACGGCTGATTGACCGAGCCGTGCAGGAGCTGTGCAGGCTGCATGCATGCAAAGATGCCACAGAATGCAACGGTCTGTGGTAGGATTCAGCCCGTCCCACCTGCCTAGGAGTCGTATTGTAGCTTCACGCAGCTCACCGTCCGAGCTCTCTCTCTCTTCGTCTCAGAAACCATTGCTGGGGGCATTTTAAGACCATCGTGAAAGACAGCGTGTGTGCAAGAATGTGTGATCTTTTTGCCTGGCATCTTCACGACCCAGAGTGGTGGGCCCAAAAAAGCGGTCGCTGTTTTCGTAACCCTGGCAAAAGTCCCGAATGATTGGCTCGGAGCGGCAGATGGGCGGGCATGGCGGGGTGGCACTAGGGGTCCCTTTTGCGGGCGTGGTGGGGTACAAGTCAAGTTACTGCATGAAGGCGCCATTCCGAAATAGGAAATGAGTAAACAAAGCACCACACACAAGCACAGAGACTGATGGCAACTGGCGTGAAAGGTTGTGAAGGACCACAAGACCTGTGGAGGAACGCGAAGACTATTAAAAAGGAGGAATGACCTTGCTGTCTGCCTGTTCGAGCAATGTTTACTTTTGGATCTCAAGACTGCGAATATTGAGAAACCTGTTTTTCGTCAGTCCCCTCTGGCACCTGGTTTCTTTCTACCTCATCACTCCGATCTCCAGACCAGCACATCGAATTTACAACTTACAGCAGACTATAGCTCTATAACCGCCAAAATGCCTGGAGACATCAGCATACCAATCGCGCTTCGGAGGACGCGTCGCGCCAGCTCCGGCCCAGTCAACAATGTCGAGTCGTCGCCATATGCTGGTGCTGCTCAACCTTCAGATACACCCTTGCAGGGTGAGGCACCATGCACTTCGACGCCCAGGAAGCGCGGTCGACCGCGCAAGAAGGTCCGCTTCTCTGACCCAGGTCCCTCGATGGGATCAAGACTTCCAGACAACCTGTCATCCTCGACGGGGCTCACTCCCATGATCCGCCGGACATCTGTATCTGTGTCCTCGTCCTCCAAGACCCCATCACGACGGCGACACTCAACCCCTGCCCGGTCATCTTCATCCAAGAGCGGGCTGGATCTAAGCATCAACCCCGATAGCCCTGGCGCGTCGTCCCCCTTTGGTGTGGATGTTCTCCTCTTCCCGCTACGTCAGGTGCTTGACGGGCGCGTCAAGCGCCGCATCCGACGCAACGGGCTGAGCGAGGAGATGAACGCCATCCAGTCAGAAAAGAAGCGTCGCGCAGCAGAGACGAGGGCGGAGATCCAGTCACTAAAGGACCAGCTCGCCGCCAAGGACGCCGAGATCGCACAGCTGCAGGAGGTACAGCAGCAGCAGCAGCAAGTCCAGCAACAACAACAACAACAACGCCAACAAGAGCAGCAACAGCCGATGGAAGGCGACGAATTCGATCCAGACGACACCATGATCGGCGATACGGAGCGCATATTCGAACTCCAGCAAGAGATCACCGAGCTTAGGCGGCAGCTCGCCAACCGATCCGGCGTTGAAGCGGACCCGACCTCAAGCCCTGTGGTCAACTGGACCATGGCAGCCAGGGATCCGTTCGCGAGCGACTATACTATGCTCGACACTCTGGACTTTGAAGACGATGACGACGACGGAGAGCACTTCGGCGAGGCCACCATGGCGGACCTGCAATGCAGTACACCGTCCCGCAGGAGCCGTCGCAGGTCCGCCAACGTGGATGAGGCGAGTGGCTCCGGCGCAGGATCATTCCTGACCCCTCCAGCCACCAGTCCAGTTGCCGGTCCTGGGCTGTCCGGCACGGGGTTAATGGCGCCCATGACGCCCAGCTCGCTCCGGTTCTCGACCACACCCCGCTCAGCGGGGAGGCACGCTGGTGTCCAGGCCGACATACCCGACGCCTCAAAGCAGCAGCTCGAAGACGAGCTCGCGTCCCTCCAACTCGAGATCTGCAAGCTCACCACGACGCTGCAGTCCTACCAGGCCCTGACCGACCGCATCTCCGCACAAGTCGCGCCGTTCGAGCCCTCGTCACTCTTCTCCCCAACATCTCTTTCAGCCTCAGCCCCAGACCAAACCATCGAGCCCCGCCTCACCACAATCCTCACATCCCTCTCCGACCGCACCGCCGCCCTTTTGTCTCTTTCCACCTCCCTCTCATCCCTCGGCTTCCCAGGCTCCGACGCCTCCGAAATCGTCACCTCCCTCTCCACCTCCTTCCGCGCCGCCCGCCTCGAGCTCGAGTACCTAACCCCCGGCGAGGTGACCCTCCCCCTGACCTCCGCAGGCGCCGCCACGCTCGACCTCCTCCTACAGCGGCTGCGCGACCTCTCCCGGCGCGCCAAGGAGGATGAGGCCTCCATCGACGAGTACCACGCGCAGGAGCTATCGTTACGGCAGCAGCTCTCCGCGCGAGTCGACCTCGCGGACCAGCTCGGCGCCGAGGCCGCGAAGCTGCGGAAGGAGGCCGATGAAAAGGACGCGCGCATCGTCGAGCTACAGGTCGGGCTAGAGAGGCTCAAGGGCGCGGCTGCCAGCTACGCGCGTGACGTGAAGGAGCTGGAGAAGCTAGTCGAAAAAGTCGAAGGGCAGAGGGTGGAGGCGCTGGCGGAGTGCGAGAAGACCATGCAGCAGAAATCCTGGGAAGAGCAAGAAAAACAGGATGCTGCTGCGAAGGCCGCCCAAGACACCGCCGCCGCCGCACTCGCAGACCTCGAGGACAAACTCGCCGCGGCGCTAAAGGAGGCAGGCGAGCTGCGCGTCAACCTGGCGCACGCCGAGGCCGCTCGGGCCGAGGACGCCGCGGGGCATTCGGCTGCCACAAAAAAGCTGAACGGCGCGCACGGCAGGGCGCTCGCGCTCAGGGACGCGAGGGTGACGGAGCTGAGGGGCGAGGTGGAGCGCGTGAACGAGGCGCTGAGGGCGGCGCACGAGACGGCGAGGGGGTTGCGGGTCGAGAAGGGCGCATTGGAGGCGAAGATCGGGAGGGAGAGGGACGCTGCGAAGACGGCGGTTGATGGGATGAAGGCTGAGCTAGAGAGGGTTGTGCGGATGAGCCAGGAGTATTTGGCTGCTGCGGCGACGCCGAGGAAGGGCCAGGATAGGGGCCAGGGGGAAATCGGTGCTACGCCGTCTAAGGTTAGGCGGGCGAGTCGGGGTGGTGGCGGCATTGGCGGTGCGGTTGCGACTGCGGCTTCGGATGGGGAGAGGAAGGACGGAATGCCGGTTACTGTTGCTCGGCCAGGTGGGATGTTTGATCCCGCGTTGGCGAGGAAGAGGCGGAGTAGTGGTGGCGGCAGCAAGGTTGATGATGGTGGGGACAAGAGCGTTGCCGTTGCTGATGCCGCTGTTGCTAATGCCGCGTCCACCTCGTCGAAGGGGAAGAAGCGCAGGAGGTATGACAGTGGACTGGGATTCTTGGATGAAGAGGAGGTGGATGTTTGAAGACGGCTACCCGTCGCGCATGGACATCACCACATCAGATGTGGTCGGTTCCACCCGATTTTCCTTTGTCTTCTCTTTACTTGTCGATCGCTTGATTCTCTAGGCATCTTTCCTGGATAATTTATCCTAATCTCTATCGTGGAATCTAATATGACCGCACCCATGTTCGCTCCCTGTTGCCTCATACGGGTGATGAGTGGCCGTTGTCATCAGAAACCGCCGCGGTTCTGATGTGACCTGCCATATCGTGTCTTGCCACATGCAACCTTACGCGATCCGAAGTCTTTCTCGAACGAGGTCCCGGCCTGCTCATGCATCGTGCCCGACGTGCCTTGCTTTTCACTGCAACGGTATATCGTCACCGTGCCTTAGTTTCGCGATTCCGAGCGGGTCGCAAGTTTCCCCTACCAGTTCTCTAAGCGGTTTGGGCGTCTGGTTGGAATAGCACTGTCTCGAACCGACTCTTTCTCAAGAATTTATGAGGGGATGAACTGGCCGCCACATGCTTGAAATTAATCCCACTGTGCGTCTTCTACTTTATCCCGGGGCTTTGACTTGTATACTGGGGGCTACGAGCATGGGGGCGGTGGGCAATAGCCGGGACCAACGACCCACCGCAGCCTAATATCCATCCCGCATCTCTCGCGAACCAACGGATAGCACGATTATTGCGCCCTGTTCATCTAATGAGATATCGATATCGTCGTCGAAGGCGTCCTGGCCAATCCAGGAGAGGGGCCCTGGTCGCAAGATAGGTGGGAGAGCTGAAGGGGTAGATAAGAGATATTGTTGTCCCTCTTACTCGCGACTCCTCCTTCGATACCCTTTACCGGCCTCTATCGCCTTTCCGCTCTTTCACTACCCACACTCGTTTTGTTTTGGTTTCTCCCTAAAGTGGTCCCTTTAGGTTTTTGTTGTTGTTTTCGCGAGGCCCCTCCGTGACTGGGTACCGGCTTCATCTGCCTCCTGGAGTTCCTTCTTCTCGAACATATGTCACGCGGGGTGGAGCCGCACTCGCTCCTTCTTCGATCGATATTTGCCATCCCGAGAAGCAAACTTCAGCTCCCTCCTTTCAATCAGCAAGAGATAAAGGAATCAGCCATCCACAGCACCCACTGCAAGCGTGTGCCAACATCCCAAGCGCCGAGCACACACGCGAGCTGAGCTGAGCTGCTGAGCCAGCTTGACAAACGATGCTTCTTCGGCGAACGAGTCTCAAACACGCTCGTCAGCGCTTCTCGATGACCTCGGAGCTCTACGACGACGACTACCCCATCATAGAGTCGCGAATGTCATCGAGTCCCGCCGGCGGCGGCAGGGAGACGCTTCCGTCCCCTTGGCCGCAGCCTCCAACCCACGCCTATATCCGTCCAAAGCGCAAAGCCGACGCCGGCAGCTTCGGCGGTTACTACGGGGGCGGGGGTGGCGACGGCGAGGCCACTAAAGAACAAGCCACAGTACTACCGCCGCCCATGCGACCAGTCTACACGACCTCAATCCCGAGCCCGTACTACCAAGACACAGAGTGGCGCGTCAGAGCAGCGCGCACAGAGGCCAGGAGGAGGCGGACGCACCAGAACATCATCGCGGCGGCTGTCGGGGGTATCGTGGTGATGGTTTCTGTGCTGGTGGTATTCGTCATGTAAGTACAGCGCAGACAGGGACAAAGGTTGTCTGATGTCTCTAGTACTTGATTTGTCCCTTTTTGGCACGAAGATAAGAGGTAGAACGTCTCCGCTAACCTTTTGTCGCCCGTCTTCAGACTTGGAACGCAAAAGGTCATATGAGCACCAACCACCGCGGGTTATCTGCACGATCTCGCGAGATGCTTCTCCTGGCGTGTTGGATATGAGGCTGGCTGGATGCAAGGAGTAGAGTGGCTACGAGAGGTGCTGAACACGCACGGAAGTACGACGCGCTATCGTCTGGCTGATTGAAAGATATACACGAGATACTGCAAGAGGACAGGATTTTGGGAGGCTGAAGTCTTCACGCTTCGTATATGCAGAGATATTGGGGAAACAGAGGAACAGGTGGATGGATTTCATGGACACTTGAAGTTAACTCGGTTGGGTCCGAAAATCATCTTCACAGCCGATTTCTGGAGGGTGCACGCAGACATGAAAGAAAGATGCTTTCGCCATCCCAAACGGCAAGTTTCTAGGCAGTATTCAGTAATTACTACTGGTACATAACAAGCCAGCTCAACTACACACAACTTGAACTTTGAAATATTTCAATAGGTTGCTTCGGCTCTTTCTTCCCAAGCGAGCCAACACACACACAAAAAAAGCTTCGTTCTCCGACTCCTCGCTGAGAATATCATCTTCACAGGTCTTGCAACACCAACTTGAATCCTTTGAGCCCCTTGCCCGATGACACAGCCTCAGTAACCAACTAGTGACCGAACCGCGGTCACGATCGGCGGTATCGACGTGAAAAGCACAGTCACGGTCCCGAACAGGCCCATCGACAGGCTCGACAGGGCTCCCGCGCGAGGGTCCGTCCTCAGGAGCAAAGCCGTGCCGATAGCGCTGGAGTTGACTCCCAGAGTGACGCCCCTTGTAACGTAGTCATCTAGCAAGAAGGTAAGGTGCCCATCCTAATTAGCCGTGCTCCCCCAAGTCGGCGAGCCGACGTCCTAGAAACTCGGGTCGGTACGGGGTGGGGGGCCAACCCCACTTACCTTCAGCAATCCCCATAACCCCCAACATCCACGGCCCCCAAACAGCGCCCACGATCCCGCTCATGATCGCCAGCGCCGCGACGGTCCGCACGTCGCCGCCCAGGTTCTCGACCGCAGGGACGGCCAGCGCGAGCGTCTGGCTGCGCGCCGCGAACGCGAGGCTGCGCTCGGCGCTGATCCCGACGGCGGCGCGGCAGACGTAGGGGTACAGGAACAGAGTCGCGACGGATATCGCTACGTTCGGCACCGCGATCACGACGAAGTGCTCGCGCAGCTCGCGCCGGGACTGGTACATGGGCAGCGCGAGCGCCACGATGCTCGCGTCGAGCGCTGTGCCAAACATGTCGCCTGCGCCGGGGAGGAGGGGACCTGAGGTACTTGTAATTGTTGAGGCGCCGCGCCAGAGCTGGAGGTATTTCAGGCCCGTGCGGTAGGTTGTCAGGGTCGTGGTTAGGGAATGGCCGTGGGTTAGACCCAGGACCCAGATGGCGAGGACGGTGAGGAGGGAGGAGACGAGGACTGGGTGGAGGTATTGGCGCCAGCGGGCGGGGAGGGACATGGCGGCGACGTAGGAGAGGATTGTGGTTGAGAGGTGGAGGGGCATGGCGTAGTCTATGGCGTAGAAAATGGGGATGCCGACGAGGAGGAGAATGGATGTGTAGATTATCGAGACGAGGTGGGAGGAGATCAGTGTGGCCCATTTTTGGGATCTTGCTGGTGGTAGTGGGGCCGGGGATATCTGTGCCTGCATCTGTAGGGTGCTGGTATTGCCAGGGCCTTCTGGAGGGGGAGTCGGTAAATGGGCTTGAGGCTCGTCGATTTGAGAGCGGATCGATCTTGGGGCTTGCGACCTCGCTGGGGCTGCTAGCTCGCCGAGTGCCACTGGGGTTGATGTGCCGGATGGAGGGGTGGATGGAGGCGGCGATCGTGTGCCCTCTGACCGGCGGGTCTCGGTAATAGGGATCTCATCCTGTGTTTCTTCTCTTAGCTCGTCTGCTCGGTGGACGTGGGCCCTCTTTGGCGCCCCGACGGCGAGCTGAAGACCTCTCGTCATGTACGCCGTTAAGACCATCCCGACAGCGAAGCCGATAACTAGTAGCACGCGAGGACTCGTCAGTGCATGCACTCTTTGGAGAGACGGGAGTATTTGGCTTAAGTGGCTCCGTACCAAACACCGCGATGATTTTCATAACCTCTATGATACCTGTTGGGGGACTCAGGGGCAGAAGAACGAAAGTTGGTGTAAAGAAGATGTTGATCCAGCGAAGGGACCACCCTCCCTGAAGTATATTATGTGATCAGCTTCAGGGGCGTCTTGTGTAAAGTTGGGAAATGGAACAACTATCAGGACCGGGTCTCACTTACAGGTATGTCTATGAGGGCTACCACGCGCCTCGTCCTATTAGAGCCAAAGATCCATTCTGAGAGTAGCAGCAGGGCAAAAAGAATTATCAGGACAGCTACTGAAGCCGGAAACGGGGAGCCGGCCAGCCTGAGGATGACATCGGCGGCGAAGCAGGCTAGGAGCATCAGCAGAATGCCCACCGGTACGAATAGCCAGGCACGCAGTAGGGACGGTCCTGAAGCCTTATACACCTATAGGTGCCGCATTAAACGTCAGAGCTAGGTACAGGGAACAGAAACTCCAAGCTTGCATATGGAGGTCGTTGGCTTCGGTAGGCCTCTCGATCTAGCCGCCTTTTTTTTTCCGGACAGGAGCGCAGATTCTATTGTCAGGAGAGGGGACGACAACTGTACCAGCCTCACGGCGACGGCCGCGTCATGTATCACCGCTGTGGTTGTTTCGGCTATCATGTTGATGACCGCCTGGGGGCCGCACCGGAAGTAGGAGCGGAAGAGAACCCCGCACTGGTCCGTCAATACCTCGAGGTACCTTGGTTGTTTGTCTCACAGCTTCGGGATTTTAGTCCTCGCAGGGCACTCACTCTCTCGGCGGCCCAGTAAGGCTCGTAGTCCTCGGTGAATTAATGTTTTCGTCGTTTGACACATCATCAACCCCGCCGATCCCGGCAAGGCATGGGAGAAAGTTTATTCCCACCTACCCTCGGATAACCGACGAAGTGAAGCCGCCCGTGGGTCAACAAGCAAGGAAGTCCCCGGGGAAAGGCAACGCTAACCCCCATATCTCCACTACCTAAATAAAACATCAAATGTGTTGGTACTGGGACTGAGCGCATATTGTGTAATATTAGGAGTCATCGTACTAACGTTACTTCTAAGTTTGCTTAACTACCAATTTGGATCACTAATCTAATAAAATGAACCTCTCTTTCCGACAGCCTGGTTTCTGGCGTGTATTCGTGTGCGCCCCACCGCGGCAGGCAAAGAATGCAGATTTTACAAGATTTTTCCACGCCTTCGTCATCGATTTATGATAGTATCGGCCGAGTGAGCGCCTTGCCGGCCGGCAGAGTGGCGGGATGAGGGATTGAGGCGAGGTTCCTAATCCACCCGACGAATGCTGACGGCGGAGAGACGGGCGGAAGAGCCGATGTGAACGTTGGATGAGTTCGAGCCTATTGACTCACTACGAAGGGCTCCGGAGGTGTGCGGCAGGCAAAGATTACCATGTTCAATTAAAGAAGAAAGGGCATGGAGTGAATTTTTTTTCTAGAAAATAAAGATGAAAAGAAATATCCTAGATTGTATTTTATTTATATTTTCCCACCCCTTATCCTTCTTCCGCTTTCACCAGTTTTGAGTAATTGCACCCCCAATGTGTCACGCAGCTGTCGGTAGTATGCTGTAAGCGCACTCGTAGCTCGCCGCCTACCCAACTCGGACGGCTGCATCTGGGACGTGGGGCTGACAGTGGCCAGTTGGGCGAGGACCGATCACCTGCCGTAGCGCAGCTGCGCTGGCCGTGCAGTACCAATGGTCCGCCGGGGATAATTCCCACAAGCGCGTCACGGCGTCGCTCCCTCCTGGGCGACAACTTGAACCGAGAGCGTTGAGATGCACCGGTTTGGCATGCAAGACATACATCGGTTACCACTAACGGAAATGGATGCGGTTCAATGACGAAGTGCGGAACTTTTCTGTCAGATATCTGTGGGTGCTTTGATGGACAGTACTCGGCGAAGGATACCAGCGTGATCTCGAGTCGTAGTCGCCAATCAACCACATCCAGTCCCTCGCCCCTCGAAATCGTCGTCATACCGACTGCATTCGGCCCCCGCATCGAAAAAGTGCCACTTTTAGGCAGCCAACCCTCTTTGTGCCTAGGAGGTGGATGAAACCCATTAAGCCTAAGGTACCAATATTGGGGACCGATCATCAAGCGGAACGAGCCGAGCAGTAGTTCGCTTCCTGGTCCTCCTATAGCTGCTATTTCTAATGAAGGATATGGGTGTAAAGACCGGAAGCGTCTGATATTGCGAACAGTCCAGGTAATGCGCGATCACCGTATTTTACAACCCGTTTGGACAAGGAGGCAGTCCTGTAAGTGGTGTCGACAGGTCGGTGCTACCACTGCATGGTTTTACAACATTGCAAAACGAGGGGTTCACGGCATGTCGTCGGAACCTCTTGCAACATGCAAGGTAGATCCGCACGGGTAAAGTTCCTCGGTCTCTTGGCCGATCTTGTCCCATGACTTGGCCCTGCTGGGCAATATGCTGCGTCTCATATTGAAACTGGCAACTTCATCTCTTTCAAAATTTTCAAAAGCAGGCAGAGACTCGAAGAGACCACATGTCATCAAGATTCTCACCCAAATTTTAAGCACTTCCGATCCTCATCGTGCTCAGCCCCTGACCTCTCCGTCCAGTTGCAATATTTCGGTCCCCTGCATTGCGTACTTCTAGGAGCTCCTCGCTCTCGGTTCGTCACAAAAAATAAAATAAAAATGCTGCTTAGGATATCAAGATCGTCGACATCCCTTGCATGGATGCTCTGGCTCCTCGCCCCCACAAGATCTGTCTCCGCAGCGGACAACCCGAAGATAGTACCAAGCTTGACGCACGAATGCCCCGCTGGATTTAGGGGCAAACTCAACTCGGAAGGCTTCACGGCTTGCACACTCCCCAAAGACGACTCCACGACATCCGGCTCAGATCCTGAGACGTGGGCGCCATGGACTCACCGGCCATTCTGTCTGAACTCGACCCGAAACGAGGGGAAGACCAAGTATTGCGTCTACACTAACGCGAATCATGGCCCCCATGGCCTCAGCATAATCACGACCCCAGAACACGCAGCTAGCAGCCTCTACCTCATGGAAGACCCAAACCTACCCAAGCTCCACAGAAACGAGACGCTGGGTTCGCCATGGCAGGTTGTCGACATGGCGGGAAAGGGGAAGGGGGTGGTAGCCACGAGGAAGATCAGGAGATTCGAGATTTTCATGCTCGAGTACGCCGCCCTGGCCACGGACAACTCGTTCCCCTCGTCTGTCAAGAGGCTCGATGGATATGATTTGCTTCATGAGGCCGTCAACCGCCTGCGGGAGCCGGACAGGGTCCTGTCTCTAGCACGGAGCAATCCGTATGCGGCTGATATCGTGGAGGATGTGTTGCGGACCAACTCGTTCGCGGGCGAGCTGGACGGGGATCCGCACATGGCTCTCTTCCCGGGGATCTCGGTATATTGTCATTCCCCATTCAAAGTCTCCCTTCATTTTCTTTAACAGCTCGCTGACCGGTGGCGACGCCAATGACGTGTCTCGTGGTGCTCAGAGGATGAACCACGCGTGTAAGCCGAAGTAAGCCGACACCCATCTATGTATAACACTCCAAGAGCATTATCACGAATCAGGGGCTCACATCTTTTCTATCGCAGCGCGTTTACGAGGTTTTCTCGCCGGAGCATGGCCACCGCCGTGGTAGCTGCGCGGGACATCGAGCCAGGCGAGGAGATCGTCATAAGCTGTATGGACGCGTAGTCGGCCGACTCCAAAAACTCACATTCACCACGTAACCCGTCATACTAATCAGATAATATCCGTAGACGCCGCACTCGGCCTCCACTACGAAGAACGCCAAGAGCGCCTCAAAACGTGGGGCTTCCAGTGCACCTGCGACTTCTGCAGCCTCCCCTCGTCCAAGCGCGCCATCTCCGACCAGCGTCGCAAGGATATCCAGCAGAAGCGCAAAGACGTCGTGAAGTCCATCGACTCCGCCGACGCCGCGACCGCCATCAGGCTCAGCAACGAGATCCTCGACCTGTTGGCGTCCGAGGACCTGCCGGCCCTGTTCGCGGAGCAGTACGAGGTGCTGGCTAGGGTGTACCAGGCCGTGGGGTATGGGGAGAAGGCGGCCAAGTACGCGAAGATGGCGTTGACCATCCTGGATATCTATGGGAATCTCGACCCGGACGAGGAGTATACCAACCTGGAGAGGCTGCTGGCGAGCTTTGAGAAGCCGCGGTTCCCGGCTATGGGTAGGCCGACTGAGGAGGATAAGGAGAGGGAGAGGAGGATGATGATGGGCGGTGGTGAGTGATGCATGGGTTACCAGTCAGGATCATGCGGACTAGCGGTGTGTGCTCTCAACTTCTTCACTTGGGTCGGGAGAAACCTTCCTTCATATTTCTTCAAGGGTTTTGACAGCTAGGGGCCTGTAAGACGGCGAAGAAAAGACCAACAAAGGAGAATACATGGTATAGGTACTGACAAAGAAAAAAAAGAAGAGTATATGTCGCAGTGGGTATCAACATAGGAGATATACATGACTTTTAGTGGCCAGGGGTCCAGCCTAACGTGAGAGTATAGTATAGTATAAGAAAGGAGCCCGACCGGAAAGATAACAACCGAGGCGTCATGAAAAAGAAATGAACCGGCATAGATTATCCGGGCTTTATGAACCCGGAGCAAGTCTTGCCAGCAGTGTGCCTTCATGACAACATGTCAAGCAAAGCCCCAGTAATCAGGGCAGCTTGGACTCGAGGTCCTCGAGGATGTCGAGGACGTACTCGGTGCGAGCATATAAGCGCTCCTCCGGGCCCGCGAGGTCCTCAGGCAGGTATGTCATCGTAGCAAGCACGTTGTCCTGGGTGTAGGAGGCCAGGCGAGCCTGGGACAGCCTCTTCTTGGTGCTCTTGTTGGACTTCTTGGCGACTCTGGGAAGGGTGTGTGGCCATTCGCGTCAGACTGGGAGAGAGGCCTTTTGGCTGACTGGAGGGAAAGGACACGTGATGGGTGGGGCAGAGAGAGGGCGAGGTTAAGGGGCGGGCTGGTCGAGGAACGAAAGCCCTGAACGAGGACACACGACGAGTGAGGAGGAAAGGACGGAATGAGGAGGAGTGGGGTGGAAGGAAGCAAGCCCCCTGAGAGAGGACATATGACTCAAGGTGCCGACTGGGAAAAGGTAGGGCTGGCGTCTCATCTTTCAGGAGCAAGAGAGGAGAGAAACGACGGTGATCTGTGCTAGTTTGGGTACGGGGGAAGGACGGTCCTCACTTGAGGATGGTATTGTGGTTCATGATCGGTCTCCGGAGTGGGAACAGTGCTCCCTTGACGCTTGCCCTAGAGATGAACTAGACATCTGTTGGTGGATGAGGCAGCTCGACGGTATTGACTGGTATGGGGATGTAGAGAGAAGAGTAGAAGGGAGGGTATGGAGCAGGTCGGGCACGGACGAAACGAAGTGGTCTACATACCTGACGGGAGGCTTGTCTTGTTGGAGTGGGACGCTCGGAGCCTGGCGAGACATCTTTTCCATGACAGACTAGCTGTGTGAGGAGGAGCTTGGCCTAGGAGAGTGAGGGAAACGCCCTGATGAATACTGGGTGGGACGTGATGATGCGTAGTAAGGAAGGAGGAATGGATAGGGAGGAAGGTAGAGGAAGATGAGCAGCCCAAGGGAGCCATGGTCGATCGAGAGGATTTGTGGGATATATGTATGGGAAGGAGGCTCAGGCTTTCCTATGCATTTGTCCGAGGTGATAGAGATAGTATAGTCGGTGGTGTTCTTGACAGGGGGTTGCGAAGTGCAGGGTTTCCGTCTATGAAAAAAGTTACTGTACATGGGAACATGGGATGGACCATTGAAAAAAGTTACGTGGGAACATGGTGGACTGGTCCTGGTCCTGTTCATCGTTGAGTGAAGGGGTCGTGTGGGAACATGGTGAACTGGTCCTGGTGCTGTTCGTCGAGGGGGCGTGTGGCTCTGGTGTTCCAGAGAAAGGCGCTAAGCCAATATCGGCAGCATCTCGGGGCGATCTCTGCAGATACTACCTAAAACGGAATAGCGGTGAGCGGGTAAGCAGGGGTACCCTTGGCTTGGCGGGGAACATGAGCCGCACAAGCAGAACGAGGACCCGAGTGTGGGGTTTTCTGCTCCCAACATTCCGGCATGCACTCGCGGCTGGCTTGTGTCGCGAAGGGGTCCGTGGTTGCGCTCTTTCAAACACGACAGTTCGAGCCTCTCACGCTGAAATGTGTTTCTCGGCGAGTGAGCAACAGGGACGGGAGCAAGCTTAGAAGACCGCACGGTAGCCGACCGCTTGCGCCTGCACACCACTGGCAGGCCCGTGGTAAGGCGACCATCACCCATTCTAATGACCGACAAGGTCCAGTGACAGCTGAAAGGGGATATCAAACAAACAATCGGGAATGTGCAGGGGTACAAATCCTCCAAAGAGAGGCGCCCGTTTGCCCAGCAGAGGGTTGAGTGGCATGGACGGGACCTCGCCATAACCCTCGTCCCTCCTCTAAGCTACCTTACCTACCTTCCTATACATGCTTTCCGTGGTAGTCGAGGCTGAAGTTGAGGTATTCGAACACTTCCCAAGTTTCGCTTTTACACCATCCATACGCACGATGCACCTGACCTATTGAGTTACCTACAAAGTAGTAGGTACTCAGGTGGAATATATGTACCGAAGGGAACTTGAAGGTTCCTTCGGTGCCAACCAAGTAAGTAAGTTTGTATCTGGCGGAGTTACAGCCGAGCGCGGCAGAGGGGTACGTGGGCTACGGAACGCCTGACAGCTCTCCCTCTCCCCTTCCTTTGATTATTTTTATTTTATTATCATTATAAGTTAATTCTCTTTTTTAATTTTTTTTTTTTTTTGGCGAACGTCAGCTTCGCGAATCAGTGTTCCCGAATCCCGGCCGGGCATTCGTACCCATGCGGGGAACGAAGGACTGCAATTATTGGACAGGTTACAGGCCCCGTTGACCGGCCAAGGCATGCTTTTAACTGCTCCGCTCAGGTGCGCCGGCAGGGGGAGTCATGCATAGGAGGCACCAAGGCACCTGCGAGCCTTGGAGCCACCGCCTCCTCACAGTGCAGGAGCCGGACACCACATCGACATGCATGTGAGGCGAGCTTCATTCCCTCATTTCTGCAACTCGGTAGGCAGACAAGACTCGGGAGGCATCGGGTGGGGTTATTAGGTATTCTGGATGGGAGAACTACGGTCAACTTGGAAGTTTCTGTCTTGCTTGCACGACATGCACGCCTACCCCTACACACCCCAGAGATCCAACAGCCCATGCACAGGACGCAATGTTCAGGTGCCGGTCGTACTGTTAGTGGCAGGAGCTGGAAAAAGGAAGGCAGCCAGCCTCGTGTCCACCCACAGCAGGACACATACAGTACAACGTACACACCAGCGCGCCGGCGCGATGACTCGGTGCCGCCTCTTGCGGGTCCCCGAGTCTTCTTTTTCTGCGCACTACCACACGCCGGCAGTACCAGGGCCGTGAGCCACAATGCAGAAAGCAGTCGTCAAGCATCTACCCTGCCTGCGCCGCCTGCATGCGCTGTTCGCCGGTTCCGTAAAATGAATCGTCGTTGTAGCTGTAAGAGGGAGGGTCCAGACACCCAATCGAATTGATAGAACGATGGAAGGCGCACTCTAACTGTGTACTGCGTTGGACTTGCGGTGAGACATGCGGTGGGAAGTCGGACGCCGCCCAGTTTCATTGCACCTTTTTTTTTATCCGTCATTTGATCGCACTACCTGGGTAACTACCAGTACGCCGTCATTTCATCACACTCCCTACCAATGTACGCCGTCATTTTATCGCACTCCCTGGCTGCCTACCAGTACGCCATCATTTTATGACACTCCCTGGGTACCTACCTACCAAAGTACGCCGTCATTTTATCGCACTACCCACACCTCCGTCTTTTGAACCCATAACCTACCACACCCGTCCTTTGAACCCATAACCTACCACACCCGTC